>JANHGN010000325.1:2759-30660 GCA_024605025.1 Megaceryle maxima
TTTTTTTTTTTTTGGGGGGGGGGTTGTTTGTTTGGTTTGGTTTGGTTGTTTGTTTTGGCTGGTGTTTGTGGGTTTTTTTGTTTGGTTGGTTAGTTGGTGTTTTGGTTGGTTGGTTTGGTTTGGTTTTTAATTTTCCATTACTTTTGGGAGATTTCCTTTTCAGGACATGGAGTTTTATAGTCTTGGTTGATAGCTAAGCACTACTTTCACTAAATTTAGTGAGAGTTAGAGGCATCTGACACCTGTAAAGTGGGGGCCTTGTTGTAGAGTGATATTTAAAATCATCATTAACATGACAGTGTAGGCAAAAGAAACTACAGTGGATGCAACAGTACATTTGAGACTTGAATCAAAATGAACTGGCAGCTAAGCCCGGAGTGTTTAATTCCTACTTCTAACCTTTCATTTTGCATTTTTTGTGTTTACTTCTCCACATTGGAGAGCTTTCACAGAGCCTGTAAAATGCAATAAAACTGCAGTGGAGCTGCAAGGAATCCCTGAACTGCAAATAGTTGGAGCTGGAAGAACATTCTGTAGAAATATTCCTGTGTATTTCTTCCCTGACTGGTCACTGCTGGAGACAGACTACTGGGCTAGAGGGACCTTGAGTCCAACATAATACGACATTCTTGAAAATATTTGAGTTGGGATTCTCAGGGCAGCTTTCATTTCCTAGCTGTGTGCACTTTGCTAGATAACTAACTGGAATGTATAAGCAGCAATTCAAGTGGCTATTTTAGTCTACAGACAAAAAAAAAAAAAATCCTTGTGTAATCTGAACTGATTTATTTCTTGCTGAATCGTATATATTCTGTAGCAGTGTATAATTTAGGAGTAAACCATAACATGAATATGTGTGATATTCGAAATATTGCATATACTTAAGGGGAAGCAAATTGCAGGACTCTGTGGGAATGTAGTGCCCTGGGGGAACATAGAAACTGTGTTTTGATATGAGGACTGACTTACCGTAGTTTTGAAAGTGGTTGCATCTCACTGGTACATTAAGTGAATGTTAGAATGGGCAGGTTACCCCAGGGTACCAGGGCGCTATGTATTTGTACTCATACCGAGTTCAGTTAAGCACTAGAGGTTTTGCCCTCATTTTAGCTCTGATAAATCCCATTAGGATGTTCAGGCTAGACCGTGTTGACTGGGTTTCCCAGAAGATCTGAAAAGATTCAAGTACTTATTTCCTAGAGGAATTCAATCATCCCCTTTAAGTTTTCAAAATCCCACCCAAGTAGAATGCAATAGAGATACTTTATCTGACTGAATTTCATGGAAAATGCTGTGGATTTTCCAAAGTCCTTGAAGAGGTTTCATCCAAGAACCAGTCCTTTTAAACACAGCATTTTGCTACATGGAATGTGTTGCACTTCTGGTTATGAGCAACTTCAGTCACTACTATATTTTACAAATATGTAGGATATTGTATGTGGGTGACTGCATAGAGGTTGTACCATGAACAATATAGAGCTATTCCATTCAGAGAACTGACACACACACACAAAATTAAAATGTAAGGAGAGTTACCTGTAGAGCATCCCATAGCAATTTGGGATTGGTTTAATTTTTTTGTTTCAACTGGAAAGTATGTTTATTTTATTTGATTTAGAATCTGACAATATTTCTGCACAATAGCTTATTTTTACATGCTTATTTCACATGACATAGAAGTGTAAAGAGGAGGATGACTGTTTCAGATTTAGATGAACAGCTTTTGTAAAAGCAGCTGAAGAAAGAAACAAATTCCAAAAGAAGTATTGCTGCATATGACATTTGGTGTCAGTTATGGTCATTCTATTTTTACCCCTACCTGTAATGCACTATGTAGAGAACACACTGATTTGTGTGGGAATTGCACAAAACAGTCACTCAGGGCCGTTTTGCCAGTTATGGGGTAGTGACATAGGAAAAGTAAATGAACATGGTAGGGCAACAGGGAAAAGCAATGTGGAAAGGCTATATGGTAGGTTGACCTCAAACTTAAGGAGTCGTAAGTAAGGATGAGGTAATTGTTGCCCAGGAAAAGATGAATGCATATAAAACACAGAAGAAAGAGTTACTTTTCCAACCAACGTATCAGTCTAAAAGCATCAGCCTCACATTAATAAAATCCTGAACTAAACTCCTTATGACATAGAAAGAGGAATCCTGGCACTAACTCAATCTTTGGGTTTTCCTACATCAAAGTGTAAAAAGCACATCACTTTAGAAACTTTTTTTTTTTGTGGCATTCTCCTGAGCAAAGTCGTGGCTTTGCCAAAATGGGAGGTGATCTTGCTCCTATTGACATTCCTAGGAGTTTGTTCCTTATTTTAGAGGAAGCAACACAAGGTCCCTGGAGGAACAAGGTGTGTTAGGGGATATTCCTCATCACTGGCTTGCCAGAAGAGTTAGTACCCAGGAACACAGACTACTTCAGATCAAGAGATCAATAAATTAATATTCAATAAAGAGACACTATTATTTAAGTAAAATAATTCCACATAAAAGAACCATATTTTATTTTCTATACTTGATTGCAAGATTTTGCCTAAATTTTACACGTTCGATGTGTGCAAAACATTAAATTTAATTTCTCTGGAATTTTAGCTATATCAAGGATATAGGAAACATAAACTTCAGGTGCAAAAGGACAGAGAAGACCTTTATAAGAGCAGTGCACAAATCAACGTGGATCAGAATACCCCTTCTATTCTACACAAAGACAAAATTACAGCCATTATTGTGGTCCTGTATTGCCTGCATTGCTGAGAGTGTCTTGTCCACTGAAGGATTTTTGGAAGGAATTTGTAATAAAGAGATTTTGAATGTATACCAGCATGAGGCAATGAGCTGTAGAATTTTTATTTTAACTAATCTCCATTCTGCCCTTTGAAAAGTTAAGATGGATACACTTTATATAACTTTAAGAGTTCTAAACATAAACCACTCTAAGTCTAGCACTATAATTTCACCATGTAGCATGAATACCTATGGAATAGCTTGCTTATTATTATTTTTGTTTTAAATCTCTGTTATATATGAATGCACTACTGCAGACTATTTGAAGTAACAACACTTTAAAAAAGTAATAGGCACCTGCAGTGAAAAATTGCAGAAGACACTGGCAGATAAAAATACTTTTTAGAAGAAGCATGCTGCTTCTTGATAAAAAAATAGCCATGTTTCACCTGTGCTAATCGTGATATGAATTTCAGTGGAGCAGAGTCACTAGGGTATTGGTCACCAAAACAATAGGATCATTTGGTAGGTTGGCATTATATTATTGGAACTCTACAAAAAAAAAAAAAAAAAGAATGGGGCAGGGAGGTGGGTGGGATGGATAGGACCAGGACAACAGGACAGATGCTGTAATTTGCTTTCCTAAAACAAGAAAAAGCTAACTTTTTTTTTAACGTACAACTTACTGAAGAACAGGAGTTTGATTTTTGTTGTCTGAGCTAGGAGATAAGAGTGTTCATTACACAGAGAGAGATGTTGTTTACACTAAAAGTAACCAGCTAAATCTAATTGAGGAATACATTTAGGAGTCTCTTCTAAAAGCACAAAATACTAGACTAAAACATGGCTATGATTTTAAACTTAATGCAACCAGTACTGATCATTAGTACCACTAGTAATAATAAAAATAACAATACCACCACTAATAACAAATGGACACCCTGAATATAACTAAATATTATCAAAATGCAAATCTACTCTGTTGTGCCCACCTTTTGATATCTGACAAAATCTAGGAAAAGATGTTTGAGAAAAAAGTTAAGGATAAGCTTCCAAAATCCAGAGTCATTGGTTTAGGAAAACCAGTTTTCTGAGTATCTTACTCATGTAGGTATACTTAGTATGCAAATGGATGCTTTAATTCACAAATAAGATGGAATAAAAAATATTTTCCATGACTGATTTGTTTGAAAGAAACACATTACACATTATCTTCACAGAACATGAAATCAAACTTTGGTTTGTTAATATGAAAAATGAACATAAATGTATCATTATCGCTAGAGTAATATAATCCTATTATAATTTTATTAGATAAGCAGTGACAATGTTGTGCTTGTAATAGCCTCTAGAGATACAATAAATCTAGCAGGAGAATGTCAGCCTGGTCCAAGACAGATTAAATGTAGAGAACTGGAATATAGTTCCCAGTAAACAAACACTTTGAGGTCAGGAGGTTGTACTTGCTCAGCTGTTCTCTGTAAGCCCTATTGGAAATAACTTTCATACCAGCACTGAGTATATTTCATGCTACTTAATAATGCTGAGGACCAAGTATAGCTGTGATATAAATTATTTCTAAATGAAATATTGAGTGTAAAATTATCAAAAAGCAATAGGTAAATGGCAAATCAGGATGAAGTTTGACATCCAATGGGTGAAATTTGTAAGATATGCTGTTTTGTTGGGAAGTTCATCCTACTTGGAAGCATGTTAAATTCCCATTGACAAATCAGCTGATTTGGCCCAAGCAAGCCTGTGATTAATAAAACAAAAACTAAGGCTAACGATATTTGAATTCAGAAGACTACTAGGAAGAATATTCAGCCACTGAACTTTCCCTTGGTGGCTGACTAACTGCAGCAGAATGAGGACGGCAAGCCAAGAAAGGTCTGGGAAGGAGAGAGAAAGCTACAGATTGAATTTGCTTTTGGCATCACTTCTAAAAATGCCTGAATTCTGGGAATGCTAAAATAAACAAACAAACAAATAAATCTCAATGGAAAGTTTATAATGCCTGAAGTTCAAAGATATTTTGGCGCCTAACACCCAATTTTAAGGAAATGCTGCACTACTTGAAGGCATTAAGGGGTAGTGTTGACAGATCCGGTCAGAGTAGTAGCAGTTTAGCAGGCAGTTTCATAAAGCCTTAAAAGGTATCCTTCAGCACAAACATGGTATATTCAAAATATGCAGATACACAGACCAAATTCTGCCCAAATTCTGACATATCCCAGCAAAGATGACTGATATACACATTGTAAAAGCAGATTCTAACTATGGTGTTTGTGTACAAAGCACTTAATACAGACCCAATGGATCCTTTGCCATGTAGTTAACCAAAGCTGTATGTCATGGCTGTGACATTCCTGTGTTTTTAAAAGAGTAAGGGTTGTTACCCTCATTAATAATGTAGATTAAATTTTTATTGAAAGATTCCAGTTTCAAACCACAACAACCTGCAAACAGAGTTTGGACAGTATTGCTAACTTTGCTATGTCATATTGTAGAATTCTATTACCAAAAGGGAGAGACATTTATTAAATATGTTTCTTTTTGTAGAAAGTTGTAGAAATGTAAGCACTGCAGTATTCTGCTTTTTAAAAAATATTCCTTATACAAGGAAATTAATTTGTGAAATTAAAAAAAAAAAAAGTATGAAAGCTTTTTTTAAAAAAATGATAGACTATGTGTGGTAAAAATAAAGTTTGCATTTCTTAGTGGTGCTGATCAAATAAAATCAGAAAGACTCCGTGACTTTCTATATGTAAATTTGCACAGAAAATCCAACATACTTTTCTCTGTACAATGTTAATAGACAAATTAGAATAACAATAATTGGAGACAAGAATAAGAGACAAATTTGAATTCTAGGACTATGCTTCTTAGTACACAATGTATGTAACAGTATGGTTATTTTTACATAGAATTTAAGAACTCATAATGTAGGAGTTACTGAACTCAAACAGTAGGAGAAGGTGAGAACCTAGACTCAAGATCTGTTAACCAAGAAGTTTTCTGTACAGATAACAACACAAGAGGTTTAGACCCCTTTCCATGTTGAATCTGGGGCTATGGAGAAAAGCAGCATGAGTTGCTCTCTGCCCAAAGTCCCAGGCAAGCCATAACCTCTCACAAGTGCATTGCATGACCCTTCTCCTCTGTGCCAAATCAAGCATGAAAATGAATTTCTGCATCAGTCAGGTGGTGCTAGTCTTGGCAGGGAGTTGTGGAGCAGCACCAAGCTCCCCAAGTCGAGTAGATGGAATCATAGAATCATTTTGGTTGGAAGAGACCTTTAAGATCACCAAGTCTGACCATAAACCCAGCACTGCCAGGTCATCACTAAACATGATGCAAGAGATGCAACTGCTCAGAGAACCAAGGAGCAAGAAAAGCTAGTAAAACAGTGGAAACACAAGAACTGCTAGAGCCACGATAGGGGAGCAGGAGACAGCATTAGTATGACGACTCAGTCATCCTTAGATCCTCTGAGAAAAATATATAACATTATGAGAAAATAGGAGAGCTGCCAAGCTTCTTGCAGACACTTTTGTACTCTGTCAGCTGTGGCAGCCAGTACTGGAGGGGGACCCAGAAGGGGATACAAGAAGCAGTCTGTAGGTAGCTGTGGAAAGTGTGTACCTACTTTAAATCCCTCGGGGTTAAGCGTTGTGCCCTGAGGTTCAAGATCTTTGAAATCTCATTGCTTGTTTGTTTCCTATCAAATGCAGTTTTCCTGTCTTTCAAAACTAAATGTTGGTCATTTGGGAGAGTTCTATTACTTTCAGATAGCAAAGATAAAAGGCTGGGAGAAAGAGTAAATCTACCAAAGCACACCAAACAAAGGTATTTATTTACCTGTTCTATATCTGCTAAGATTTAAGTGACACCTACTCAGCGGTCATTTACATGCAGCCCTGTGTATGCTGGTAAGAGGTATGCTAGAAGGAAAAAAAAAACAACCTTGCAAACATCATAAATAAGAAATGAAACACTCCCCCAGACCTGGGTCTCCAGTGCACATACGTTAATTACACACCAGAGAGTAAAGCCTCAGTATGTGCAAGCATTTAATTCATTATTTGCATTTATTAAAAACATTCCTTTTCACTTTAACAATACAGTAACACAACAGTGAAATAACAGCAATTCAAATGTGGTCATTTACAGACATGCGGTTTCTTGTACCCATTGTACAGTGCAGCGCTGCCAAGTCTCACACCTCAAAAGTAAGCTCTTGCTCTCTCCTCTCTCTGTCACACACGTACATGCACACATACACAAAATTTACGTGTCTGCTCTCACCTATACTCTTTTGGGAAAACCCACAAATTTCATCAATCTCACTCATACAGATTTAAAAATCCTGGCAGCTTTTGAATAGCTTTTCTTCATCAGCTGCAATTAAGTGTTGGAAAATAAATCCAAAATACACAGAGAGAGACTTTCTCCTTAATAGGAAATGTTAGCAACAGTATGTGATTTCTAATATGTTCCAAAGTTTTGCCAAGCCATCTTACTGGAAGGCAAAGTCTGCATGCCCTGTGATTAGATTTCCTTAAACGCTGGGCAATTCGGTGTTGTCAGCCATAATATAAAACATTATTTATAACTATTTAACTGTTTTAAAAGTATAGTTAATAGCTTTCTGTAACACGAGCTTAAAGAAGTTGATTAAGTGTGCTTTACAACGTGACCAGAAAGAGCTTCCGATCAGTGACATCGATACATATATTTTACATCTCACATGGCCCATACTTTTAAAAGTTGGGAGTGTTGAAGTAGGAGTCAAACCAAAATGAAATCAAGTCATTAGAACCAAAGTGTTTCCTTACCACACTTCATCAATATCATCATGTCACGCCAATACATTGAATATCCACAACATAAAATACCTTTTTCTGGCAATAAAAACTAGAATTTTTTTTTTTTTTTTCTATCACTCATACCAAGCAAAGATGGGCCTCAGGGGAGGAATTCACGGCTGGATCCAAAACTCATCATGGCTTTGGTTTAGGCTGTAATACGGAAAGTAAACAGAAAAAATGTTAGGCTCTGGATCTGAATAAAAGTTCAAATATACCCAAGGCTAAACAGATGTGATGGAGGCCCGTTTCTAATTTCAAGGCTATAAATTGCTAAAGGAGCTGAGAGTTTAAAAAGATAGTGTAGTTACAAAAATAGTAAATGTTTTCCAAACACGGTTGACTTTGTTCCTTGAGAGTCCATACTTGCCCCACACTTCCTCTGGCAATTCCAGTTAGCTGCTTACAGTTTTTATTCCTTGTTCATCTCATGCCTAAAGAGGGACTAGTCTCTCTCTCAAATAAAGTCTCAGTATTAATTACAAAGCAGAGGGATTTTTATGTCCAGACCAAATTGCAAAACTTCCTTTGAATCTATTAATGTTCAAATCCAGCTACTGCATTCACATACATTTTTGTGTTACTTAATATTTCTATCAAAACCACAGTCTTAACTTGCCATTGTTTATTTGTCTTCATATTTATGCACTTAAGAAACTGAGACACTAAGAAAAGGGTTCTGCCAACTTTTTACTTCCAAATAAATGTTTTTCAAGAACAAAATGAGACATATTCTTGGGGATTTACACCTCTAGACACAGAAAAAGAGGGAATTGATTTATTTTCAGCCTTAAGAAGAGAAGGCCACAGGGAGACCCTATTGTTATCTACAACCAGCTAAGCAGAGGGTATAGAAATTATGGAACTAAACTCTTTTCAGATGTGCAAAGTGAAATGAAAACGAAGCAAGAGATAAAACTGGAATGTTGGAAATTCCAATTTGATATAAAAAAGTTTTTTTTTTTTTACAGTGAGTTTTTTTAACCACTGGAAGAGGTCCTCTAAGTGATGGTGGAATGTCTATTTTTGGAAACATTCAAAACATAGCTGGGAAAAGCCGTGAGCAACATTCTCTTTGACCTGCTCAGGAGGTCCCTTCCAACTGACATTGTTCTGATCTATGACATATATAGGTGGAATTGCATCAAAAAGATTCTTGACATTCACCATTTTTCCTCTGGGGAAAAAAAAAAAAAAAAGCCAAACACAGATTCTACATGCTTACAGTACAATTCTGGTATACACGGTAGATATACCATTTGTTGCAAAATACATGCTTGAATGAAAACAGTTTCCTGATACTGAAATCAATGGGGTTGGAAAGGTGGAAATCAAGTAAATATTCAGCAGAGAATGTAGACAAAGATAGAAAAATAGTGGGCTTTTATTTTTACTCAATAACAAGTTTTTCAAATGATTTATATCACATGAATGAATTTCAAGAGATAGTATCTCATGGGGCCTGCCTAGAAAATTCAAACTAAGGCACTCAGTTATCAAGTTTCAACAGTTCCAATCACATTTTTTCTTGATTCAAATCTTTGTTCCAGTACAAGTCTATTGATTGTTGATCCTGGGATCACAGTACACAATTGGTCCCTTTGGGTAAAGTCTTTTAATTTCTTAAAGGGGCAATAACAAATTGAGAAAAGGCTCTGCACCTTCTGTACATTCTAGAGGGATAAAATTGGCATCTAAACTTAGGATGCAAGTACATCCTTATTGAATCATATTTCATGAGAAATGTTCTTAAGTTCAATAATAGAAGAAAAAAAAAATCTATTATAATTGCTATATATATGTGGTTAAGATACAGACTTTAATTCTTTTTTTTTCTTTTCCCCTGAAAATTGTGGCTGTAAGTACAAGAAAAGACAAGATTATGCTGGATTTATTTGTCCTAATATTTATACTGTACATGTGACAACCAGCATATGTAGTTTGTTTTGCCTCTAGTACATGCATTTTGCAATAGAAAAAATAACTTAATACTGACTTATGACTAATCTATAACTAACTCTTTTGACTGAAAGGACATTTATGAACTGAGCATGGAAATACCTCAAGCTTCTTAAAAAAATCAGAATTTAGTATAATAATAATTTTTTTTAAATTAGGAACCATTTTTTTTCCCCAGGTATTTACTGTAAAAACTTTGCTAGCTACCAAAGAACGTCTTTATTTCAAACTTCCCATTATATTCCCATAAACCAGCATTATAATAGTGTTAAGTGAAAGCAAAACTACTTGTCTCACCAACATTGATACTCCTCAGCTAGTGACTGTAAACTCCCAGTTCTTGCCCACATGAGAACAGTGTCTTGCGGCCCTTAAGACAGCCTTTTATCAGGTAATACCATGCAAAGAGCAGTAAGGAGAAGAAATGGAGGACAGAGATAAGAACAAATAGCTCTCCCCACCTCCTTAGAAGTATTTATTGGTTTTTTAAATGTACTAGTTTTATTTTCCACTACAAATATTGATCTAGGCTGAAAGGCGAGTGCTACACATACACTTCTCGTGCCTTCTAAAATGCATGGAATTTATTGCTTTCTAGGGAAAATGGAATATACGGATGAGATAAGAGATTATTAATTGTGTATACAAATCAATGGATTACTTAGAAACCTGTGATATACCCAAGGACCTGATTGCAGAAACAACAAGCACAAAACAGAAACAAGGATAATGAATAACCTTAACTACTTAAAAAGACAGTTTCTGTTCTCCGACTTAGTTTAATTTCTGCTAGGACTGACCAGGAAAAAGCTGGTGAACTTGTCAAAAATCTACTAATTAATTCTATAATATAATATTAATTCCAATATTAGTCTCCTCACATAACCTGTTTGTTGAGAGTACACATGAAAACATGTAAGAAAAGAGGTAAAGGTGATTTTGAAGACTGGGCTACCAACCAACATTGGGCACACAAAAAATCCTGCATACCGATGGTTTCTCATCACTGTTCATTGTTACTCATCCTCATTACTCTGGTGAGTGATCTGTGACTTGCCTTTGGGTGAAAATCAAGCAGAATCAGAGTATTTATGAGGTAATGAACTTCCAAGGATATCTGCCAACATACGCAAGCAGGAAAACTGCGTGTAAGCATTTACAGTCACTCTTACCTCACTCCATCAGCTTGGGAAAACCTGCTAAGGCTGGGACATTAATGGTGGCAAGTTAAAAGGTCCAAGTTCCCTCTGTTTTGGAAGTGGGACATAGGAAGAGATTATTAAATAGGGTGAGTGTTATAGGGATAAAGTTGTAAAATCGAACACGTAGAGACCGAACTGTGTAAAAGGGCCGGTGCACTTCATAGAGGTAAGAGCTACACGGCTCTGCACGCGCTGGGAACACAGCCCCAACCTGGACCCCTCACTCCGCTGAAGGTTTGCGCCTGTTGCAGGCCGCGAAGGCCTGAGAGGCCTGACACGGGGCGGGGCGGGGCGGGGCGGGGCAGGCCTGGCCAGACATCCCCGGCCTGCGCCGGCTCCCACTCCAGCCGGTTCTCGGCCAGCGACCAGCCCCCGCGCGGGCAGGGCCGGGGCTGGAAGTGACGCGGCGGGGCGGGGCTGCAACGCGCCGATGGCGGAGGCCTCATGTTGATGTCCCCGGCGCCCTCTGCGTCTGTCTAGGTAAGAGGCCCTCCCGGGCCTGGCTTGGGGGGACCAGAAGGTCTGGCACCTTCTTTGCTGCCACCCTTCGGCAGCCACGGGGACGGGTGGGGCCATTAGGCCGCGGACCTCAGTGCTGCGCCACGGGGAAGCCGTCCGCTGCCCCTCCCACTTCCCCCCCCCGAGGTTTCTTGGGCCGGCCAGAGGCGAGAGGGGAGCGGCGGCCGTTTTGGGGCGCATCGACCCTGGGCGCCCGTGCCGTGAGAGGCGGCTGGGTTCCCCTCTCTTACCGTGGCGAGCGTATTGCTAAGGCCCGGAGCAAAGGTGATCCGCGGTGGGCAGGTGAGGCTGCGCTGGCCGCCCGCGGAGGGGATAGAGGGGGCGGGAGGCGGCATAGCGCAGGCCAGCCCCGCAGGGCAGAGGAGGGCGAGGCACGTAGGAGCCGCGGGTGTCAGGTGCGCCCCGTCCCGCCGGGACTGCAGCTGGAGGGACAAGCTGGCTGGAGCGGTGTGGCTCGTCTTGCTTTTGTTTTTCCTGTCTGACGAGCTTTCCTTCTTCCCCTCCTTTGCGGTGCGTAAAAACGAAATGCGTCGTTCGGTGTCCCAGAAGGAATCGCTTGTCATGTCATTAATGAAGGCTACGTGTAGCTCTCTTGCTTTCTCCTCCCCCTATCCTATTTCCCAACCGGTAGCTATGAGCTAAGTAAGCAAGCACCCAGCATCCCCTACACTACCCTTGGACTCTAAGTAGATCTCAGCTTCACCTAAGTTCCGGGGATTTTCCTGCTTGAGGACAGTAATCCCATATGATTCTGCTGGTCTGTCTGAGTCCACATTTGTGACTATTTCTGCTTTGGGCTTGGAAACCAGCCACCGTTTACCGGTTTCACTAAGGCTAGTATTCAGCTGTGGTAGCTGGCAACCAGTGTGCAGAAATTAATGTTTGGGGGGACTTTTGGTGGGTTTTCTGGTGCGTGGTTTTTTGGTTTTGGTGGTTTTTTTTTTTTTTTTTTTGGTGGTGTATTTTTTTGTGTGTGTGTGGTTTTTTTATGTTAGTTTATAATAAACTGTTCAGTTTTTAAAGTAGACATAATTTTAAAAAAAGTTTAAAAAGTTAATGCCTTGTTACAATTTTTGTACTTATGGGTATTGAAAATGGAGGACAATCAATTTCATGTCAATATTATTTGGCTTCAGGTACTACTAAATTATTTCAAATGAATGAATTTGTTGCACTCAAAAAAAAAAAAAAGGCTATTCTATTTCTTCTAAAACTGTAGAAACTGCTGCTTCATACCATTTAGAGCTCAGAGTGGATTTGAGAGATGTCTTGAATGTAATCCTCTGTTTTGAGAGGTGTGGGAGTTTTCAGGGATTTACTGTGTTGTAAAATTTTCTGTGGTCTTCTGAGCTCTGAAACTGGGTAACACATAGGATTTACGTATACCTTGTTGTCTCTCAAAAGCAGTCTTTTGATCCTTACTCGGTTTCTTGCTTGTGTAAATTCTTGTTTTAATCTTAACAAACAGGGCATTTTATCTTGTGACTTGTGTTGTTTGGGTACAGAACTGCTTTTTATTTGACATCTGATATGTCAAAATAATGCCATGGCTGCCTGTATGTGATTCATCTGTTACACTAAGGCAGTAATAAGCTTAAAACATTGAGAGCTCAAACATAAAGTATATCTGCTTACCTTTTACTTGTTTTTATTAAAGAAAACATGGTTATTTGAATGCATTTTATTTCAGAGAACATTAGCTCTTTACTAACTTTTTAATTGGTGAAAGAACATTTTATCCGACTGTAGGAAATACACAGGCAGCATTTAATATTTGAACTTCTTGAGATATGCAGCGGCCCATTGCTTTTCGGGATTGGTTTCTACATGTATCTTCAAAGAAAGTAATATATTATGTCACAAACTTGGTGGTTACCTCACACGAGGTGTGAATTTGCTTGGTCAGTATAAAATAACTTTTATTAGCAATTGCAAGGATAAGATGGCTCATCTTTCTAGAACTATGATACATATATAAAGCCCCAATCCTAATATCAAGTATTTTGACAAACCTGTGATTGTAAGTTGAAACCAAACACTTGAGACTTCTTAGTTGCCTATCTTGCATTTTTGGCAGATACTGATGGATCTGAGGAAGGGATGTTTGTGTTCTTTTTGTGAAGCGTCTTGCATTGCTGTGATTTTTAGCACTGTGTATCCTGAATGAGGTGGTGAATTGAAAGCATGATTAAAAGCTTTTGCAATCCAAGTGATTAGTGTTAATCCATCAAACTGCATGCGTACCTAAATGTTCCTGCTGGGAGCGTATGTATTACAGTGAGAACTTCAAAAGATTCCCATGAACTTCTAAACAGAGGCAAAAGAATTCTTTTGAGAGTTTTTTGAGAAAAAACAAACAACCCACCCTCTCCTCTTTATCTCAACTTTCTTGTTGTGTTTGGTGGTTTTTTTTGGTTGTGGGTTTTTTTTTTTTTAATGTTTTATGATGGAATTTTGTTACTTTTACTGAGAGGGGAGTAAAAACTTTGTGTATAAAAACACTGAGCGATACAGCTTCTGAGAAAATTTTGGAGGGAAACTATGGAGCTTTGTTTCTCCATCCCTGTCACATTCAGAACCCTTAAGAATATTTCAGTAAGTTAGAATCCTGCTTTGTCTTCACTTTTTTTTCTCCTTTTCTGCCATTGTATCTGAGAGAAAATACTGGGGGCATTCAGCTAAGCAATGCTTTCTCTCCATTTTGATGTCATTGCTGAAATGACCACCCCTTTGTTCAGAGAGGTGATTGTTTTGGAGTGATGTTGAGGCAGTGCACTTTGGTGGACTTAGTCTATAACTATCTGTTTTAAGAACAGAGAAACTAGTTATTAGGCTTTTCTGTCTTGTATATTTCAAATAGATTAATTTTTGTAACTTGTTTTTCCACTATATTGAAGTAGCAATTTCTGCAATTTTGTTACAGATCAATCATGACATCCTTTCAAGAAGTTCCGTCTTCAGCTAATACTTTGCAGACTTCCAATTTTGCACATGTAATTTTTCAAAATGTGGCAAAAAGTTATCTTCCGAACACACACCTTGAATGTCACTACACTCTGACCCAGTTTATCCACCCCCATCAGAAAGACTGGGTTGGTATTTTCAAGGTAAGTAAACGGTTCTATTGTTATTTCTCAAATATTTTCTGTCTTCTCTCTTACCAGTTTAAAAAAAATAATCCAACAACAGTAAAAACTCTCATAAACTTAACTGTCTCATCACTTAAATGATATATTGGTTCCTGCTATTAGAGTGTGGCTTTTGTAGCAAAGATCAAACTGGAGATCAAAATTAGAGGAATGAATACACTCTAAGTGTGCTGGAGTAAAGGGACGGTGTGATGTGGTAGTGTTGTGCAGAATTCAATGGAAACAATTTGAGATTTGTAGGCACAGAGTGACATTGTGAACAGTATGAGCCAGAGTAAGTGTGAAATATGTGTGGAAAAAACAAAAACTAAGCTGTAGATACCCTTGCCCATGTCCCTGAGTCATTTTTGTTGCTAGAACAGACTGAACAGTATAGATTACTAAAATTACTTGAAACAGACCCTTGAGAAAAAGAGGAAGGAGGAGTGAAGTCATACCCAGATTGTTTGGAATTATTTTTGAAGTGTAATCAATTTATGATCCCATAAATGAAACATTAATTCTTACATCTGCTTCTATTTAAGACCTTGATCTATCTATCTTTGTCAGTCCAGGTATTGGTAGATGATGTTTAAATTTCTTACATGAAGGTTAATAAATGTTTTTGATTTGGGTTTTAAAGAAATGATGTTTTGGCAGTGGGGAAGGGAGAAAGATAACAGATTGTCTTGGTACTGGAGAATCTTTCCTTAGAACTGCCCTTTGTTAAAGAATGCAAATGGTTGACTTCATTATAATCTGCAGGTCACCAATGCATTGTTAGTATTTATTAAAGATATATCACTCTTCTGCAGAATAGAAAGAATATGCTCTGTAGCAAAGCACTAACACTTTCAAAGAGGTATTCAGTGACCCTCTGGATGAGGGCATCAAGTACAGCCTAAGTCAGTTTGCAGAATTCACCAAGCTGGGTGGAAGTGTTGATCTGCTTGAGGTTAGGGAAGCTCTGCAGAGGGATCTAGACAGACTAGATCGATGGGCCAAGGCCAATTGTATGAGTTTCGATAAGGCCAAATGCTGGGTTCTGCACTTTGGCCACAACAATCCCTGGCAGTGCTACAGGCTTGGGGAGGAGTGGCTGGAAAGCTGCTCAGCAGAGAGGGATTTGGGGGTGTTGGTTGGATTGATAGCTGGCCAAACATGAGCTGGCAGTATACCCAGGTGGCCAGGAAGGCCAACGGCATCCAGGCCTTTATCAGGAATAGTGTGGCCAGTAAGACCAGGGAAGTGATTTTACCACTGTACTTTGCACTGGTGAGGCTGCATTTTTAGTACTGTGTTCGGTTTTTGGGCCCCTCGCTAGAAGAGTGACACTGAAGTACTAGAGCATGTCTAAAGAAGAGCAACAGAGTTGGTCAAGTGTTTAGAGCATAAGTCTGATGAGGAGTGGCTGAGAGAACTGGGGTTGTTTATCTTGGAGAAAAGGAGGCTCAAGGGAGACCTTATTGCTCTCTACAACTACTTGAAAGGATGTTGTAGAGAGGTAGGTGTTGGTCTATTCAACCAAGTAACAAATGGTAGAATAACAGGAGGTGGCCTCAAGTTGCACCAACAGAAGTTTTGATTGGATATTAAGAAGACTTTTTTTTTTTACTGAAAGAGTTATCAGGCATTGGAATGGCTTGACCAGGGAAGTGGTTGAGTCCCCATCCTTGGAGGGTTTCAAGAGTTGTGTAGATGTGGTGCTGTAGATGTAGTAGATGTAGTACTTTAAAGAGGGTACTGTTCATAGTACACATAAGCATTTTGAAGTTACTTAAATTTAACTTAAGAAGTGAATGTAGTGTCTTTGTCTGTTGACCTAAGTGAGAGAGGCAATCAGACAACCCTAAATATAATAACTGGGGGGGGGGAAAGTGAAGTATTTTTTCAGTGACTACACAAAATACTGTGTACAGTGTACAGATATCTTTCATCTTGTCTGTGATGATAAATTTCTTAAAACTATTGAGGTATGACTTTTCATTCTAATTTAGCAGTGGCAGGGACATGTTGATCTGGCATAAGGTAGTACTCCTGTGGAAAGAAACATCTTTTACATAGAGTAGCTTATTTCTTTTACTTCCTCTCCTTTATGTGAAACAAGCTCTTGCGTCATGAATAAAATCAGGGAATTGATTGAGGTTAAGACCAGCGTTTTGGGACTGGATATTTTTTTTTTTAATAGAATTCCCCAGTTGGGTTTGTAGTTCCCTTAATTCTCATCAACACAAGGGAAGGAAGCATTGTGAGATGGGGAAAAGGATGAAATTTGGTTTTGGTGACTGTCAGCTTGTACTGACCAAATATTATGAATATAGTGTCTAAGACTATTTATGGTACAGTGAGTTAAATAGAGCCAGCTGTCCATCTGTATCTGTGTCCACAAATATGTATGTGCATATGTGAATGAGTAATGTTTACAGTAAAATTGTAAAAATGTAGTCACCTTGGG
This sequence comes from Megaceryle maxima, assembly GCA_024605025.1. Lineage (NCBI taxonomy): Eukaryota > Metazoa > Chordata > Aves > Coraciiformes > Cerylidae > Megaceryle > Megaceryle maxima. Next base: position 19,621 of record JANHGN010000325.1, read on the forward strand.
ATAGGTAATAGACAGGAGTTGTACTATACTGTGATTTGAGTGTAAAAATTAGTGACTTCTAGAGAACTGATTTTTCCTGGACAATCGGCAAACCGCTTGGTGATGGTTTGAAAACTGATGAAAAACTGATGAAACAGACAGAGGTTTTATCATTTGCCTTTCTAAAACATAAGAAGGATGTGGTGGATGTGATGCATATTTAGTAAAGTGATTTTTGGCACAAAATCTTGACTAATCATGAGAACAATAACTCAGTAATTAATGGCCTTCTGTATTGGCTTGGTATGCAAGCAAAGTGATGCTTTGTGAGAACTCAAAGCATCACATTCCTCAGAAAACAAACCTCTTTAAGCTGGTGCTATTTAACTTGGCATTGAATGGAAAAGTTACTAGTGGTGTAACAGTGAATACTGGACAGAGGGAAAAGGCACCTAGTCTAAGAATAAACAAAAAGCCCCCAGGCAAAACTCCCAGTGGTAATTTCAGATAGTATAGGAAATGAGTATGGAGTAAGATTTCTCCCCCCTGCCTTGTGAACACTGTGCTGGTTTTTGTTTGTGTGTTGACTCTTGTTCCGTTTAGGGGGCAATGGCTTCAGCTGTATTCTGTCCTGTTTGCTCATCTGGTTAGCTAAGAATTATATTATTGAACTGAACAAAATCTATAAGCACTTTTTTAAGTGAATGGTTTTCATTTAGGTTGCAAATCCAAGTACATTTCCTCAGCAGCAGTGGTGTCTGAAGTAGATACTGGGTACTTGTATCCTTGTATTATTTTGTTTGTTTTGCTAAGCCAGATGTTTGTGCAGCTGCACAGAGAAATGGAGGAGGGAAGTGATCTGCTAGAAAAATACAGCCTCTTCTACTTCAGCTTTTACCCCCTTATTTCACAACTGATTTGGTTTTTCAGCGCATTTACTGTGTGATGCCATGGGCAACTGTGCTGGCATCACAGTGATGGAAACAAGTAGTCTAGGAAGGTGTGTGTGAGAAGGGCTGCACCTACTTTATTAGCATGGGTGCTTAATGTGGAATGATAATTGAAGCTTCTTTTTTAAAATCTTTTTAGAGTAGTGATCTGAAGAGCAGCTTTTAAGGGTTTCATTTGTCAGTCTGTTTCATTTTTAAGTGGAAGTGGAATTAGTATTTCCAAAACCTGATTTCTTATACTGACTCTTAATTTGTAGCTTGTGAGTTTTTAAATGTTTCCATAGTATGCAGCACATGTCCAACAGACTCTATTATTTCATGTACATTTGCATTTGTGATTATTGTAGTTGCCATTAGTGTTGTGCAGCTTAAGTAAAAAAGTGAGCCTGTGGGCTTCATTGACAGAGCTTTAAACTGGACTTGAAAGGTGAGGGGAGTACTATCAGGTCTTCCTGTGATGAGCTGTGGGATGACACACCATGGTTAGAGGGACAGGGTGCTTGGGAGGGCCCTCAGCTCTGAAGCATACTGTGGGCACTGAAGCACACTTGCAGAGTCTTACAGAGGTGAGCCAGGAGCTTCTGATGCAATAGGAGCTGAGAGGGAAACATTGGTGAAATACCTCAAAGGAATTAAGGGAATTTCCTCTAAGAAAGTGATGTGGCTGACAGCCCAGCTGAAGTGCACCTACACCAGTGTACACAGCATGGACAACAAACAGGAGGAGCTGGCAGCCACTGTGCTTTTAAAAAGCTATGACCTGGTTGTCATTACTGAAACTTGGTGGGATGAATCGCATGACTGGCCTGCAGATGTCAATGGCTACAGGCTGCTCCAAAGGGACAGGCAAGGAAGGAGGGCTGGTGTTGTGAGATGAGCAAGACTAGCAAGCTGGTAACAACAGATGTGGAAAAGGCTGAGGTACTAAACTTTTTTGCCTCAGTCTTCAGTGGCAACCTCTCTTTCCACACCTCCTGAATCAGTGGACTGTAAGATGGGGACTTGGGGAGCAAACTCTCTCCCACTGTAAGAGAAGATCAGTTTTGTGACCATCTGAGGAACCTGAACATGTATAAGTCTATGGGACCTGATGAGATGCATCCCAGAGTCCTGAGGGAATTGGTTGATGTAGTTGCCAAGCTACTCTCCATGACATTTGAAAAGTCCTGGCAGTCAGGTGAAGTTCCTGGTGACTGGAAAAAGGGAAACATTGCACCGGTGTTTAAAAAGGTGAAAAGGAGGACGCTGGGAACTACCAGCCTGTCAGCCTCACCTCTGTGCCTGGGAAGATCATGGAGCAGATTCTTCTAGGAGCTCTGATAAAGCACATGGAGGACAGGGAGGTGATTCTGCACCTCTGCTCCTCTCTGGTGAGAACCCATCTGGAGTACTGTATCTAGCTCTGGAGTCCTCAGCACAGGAAAGCTGTGGACCTGTTGGAACACATGCAGAGGAAGGTCACAAAATTGATCAGAGGCCTGGAACATCTCTCCTATAAAGAAAGGCTGATAGAGTTGGTGTTGTTCAGCCTGGAGAAGAGAAGTCTCTGGGGAGACTATATTGTGTCATTTCGGTGCTTAAAGGGGGCCTGTATGAAAGATGGGGACAATCTTTTTCAGCAGGGCCTGTTGTGATGGTACAATTGCTGATGGTTTTAGACTAAGGGAGGATAGATTTAGACTAGATATAAGGAAGAAATTTTTTTACAATGAGGATGATGAAACAGTGGCCCAGGTTTTGCAGAGAGGTGGTAGATGCCCCAGTCCTGAAAATATTAAAGGTCAGGTTGGCTGTGCCTTTGAGCAACCTGATCAAGTTCAAGTTGTCCCTGCTTACTGCAGGGGACTCGGACTAGATGCCCTTTAAAGGTTCCTTCTAATCCAATACATTCTTTGTTTCTACGTTGGAAATGGAAGCTTTGGTAGGAGCCACAAATTGTAAGAGTTGCTTTCTGTGTATCCTGTTGTATTATTTATTTGCTTATGTATTTATTAAAGGACTTCATTTTGCTCTTCATTATGTCATTCTTTCCCAACTGGGGTATACATTCTTTTTCACTTGCTAGTCTTAGTGCTTCTTAGGTCCACACCCCTCAGGCTCCCACTAAGAATGTTTCCAGTTTTGTGTCTGCAGAGTATTTTATCACAGAGTATTGGCTTTTGTTTTTACTATGAAAAGGTAATGTTTTCAATGGAAGGTACAACAGCAGGTTCCTTTATATTTTCAATTCTTTATATTGTCTTCTCAAGGATATTTTATGCAGCAACTTACAAGAATTTTTCCAAAACTTAACAGAATCTACCAACTTTTCATCCACAGCACATGCAGAGATGTTTTGTCATTCCTAGCGTGATTTTGATTTAAGTTGAACTTTTGTAATGCTGAGTGTAAGGCACTTCATGGTGGAAGTGGTAGGTTTAAAACTGTTCTCAAGAAAGTAAATTTCTATTGTTTAGAAAAATACAAACCCAGTGTTAATAAACTAAAAGGGTAATGTTACATATAGGAGAGTTACTTCAGGTACACTAGTTTTCTTACAAACTAGGTGTACCTAAAGGTATACACTACTTCTGAGACTGGACCTTTAGCAAAAACTTGGATAGGTGGAAAGTACAGTAATGAACACGATGTTTCTTGTCGCAGCAGAAGTTCTGAATATGCAGCAGTTTTGTTTATTTATTTATTTTAAAATTAGATTAATCTTTTTCTTTCTTGTCCCCTACAGGAGGCTTAAAGCCACATTTTGACTCAGTCTTCAAATCTGTTGTCTTTTATTCTGCTATTTCTTTGCTTTTGTGACATTATGGAGGGTCATCTTTAATCACGTGCAAAAAGATCTGTTATGTCCTTGCTTGATATCAATAATAAAAAAAGGCAGTTCCACAGATAAGTACTGATCTAGTACTTGGCATAGACACCTTGAGCCTTAGTCCTTCTTCACACACTTTTATGGGAACTAGAGTTTGAGATGAACTTTCCCTCTAGTGAGGGTTTCTGTGCAGAAGAACCTGATGATTCCTAGTGTGGAGTCAAAGGAGAGAAGACTTACCATTCTTCATTTATTTAATATGAGATCTATAATACTAGGGTGATCCAAGACCAGTGTCCCCTCTTTATACTTCTCTGCTTATGTCTGATTAATCGATATCTGGAGAGGCCCTTAGAGTAACCCCAATCTAAACCTTTGAAATGAAGAAAAATAATTATATGCATGGCATTTGGTTGCAAAAATGGTATGTCTTGTAGGTAGTGTTAATCTCTGGATGGTGAAGTCTACATCTTGTGACTTAATTTCACAGTTAAGTGAAATAATCGTATGACCATGTGATAATTTTTTGCATTATTAATGTGTAATGTCCAGACTTGAAGAAATGTTTGAAAACCTGCTTGGCTTTTAGGAAGCAGTGCTTACCTTTCTATCTAGGGCATATGTGTGCAAGTAGGACTGACAGGTCAGTCACAATATACAAGGGAGGCAGGTTTACTGTACATCTCAAAGGCACAAGGAAAGAATGTTCTGGGCATAATAAAGATACTGCTTCAAGAGAATAACATTAAAGGTGTGGATGTCTGTGGAGTATATTGTAATAGTACCTGGGTTTCCGAAGACTTAATTTTGCTGAGGCCAGCATGCTGGAAAGACCTGTGATATCAGCAGGTAATCTTACATATGTGATGCTAATGGCTTTGGTCTTCCTGTGTCATTAATTAACCGTTCCATCAAAACTTTTCTGTTCCTCAGTTCTAGTTGGTGTATTTTTCTAAGTAATCTACATTGCCATTCTTCTAGGATGATGACCTAAGTTAGAGGCATGCTTTGGTCTCTTCAGAGAAGAAAAGGAAGTATTTTATTTCTTAGTTTTTTTAATGTCCACAACTTGGTGGTGATCTGATGTGTTTGTAACTTACATACACCAACACTGTTATTTCCAAAACAGTATTGGGAAGATTAGTAACTTAGATGAACATAAGAAGTGCCTGCTTTCTCTGAGAGAGTACTTGGTATTTAGGAGGTCACACCTGAGCTACTGTTTGTGCATCAATGTGATATGTGTGTTTACATGCAACTTAATTTCTGTCTTTACAACATACAGCTTTATATCAAACCTCAGAATTAACTTATCTGGGGTCAAAAACTTCTGTAACGGAATTTAACAGTGGATATGATAGACGCCTAAGAAATAGCTTGGTGGCTGTGTTTTATCAAGACAATATAGATATGTTTTTGTATAGTTCTGGGTTTGTTAGTCTCCTTTGGACTGAAATTAACATAACTTATGTGACTCATTTCAGTTTCCCGAATTTGTTGTAGTTGACTTTTTTGAGATAGCAATTACTAAATTATATAGATGATGTTACGAAGTATAGCACAACAGCATGTCCTGTTGGTGGAATAGCCAGGAGTAGAGTTATTGGAATTCAGAATGTTTTGCAAATAGCTTTATCTGTGAATTAGAATGATTCTGTTGGTTTCTGATTTATCATCTTTGGAAAGCTGTGTTGTAAATAACTGAGAAAATATTTTTCTTAAGTCTGTGGCAGTGTTGTAAACTGTTTCTGTATTAACTGAAGAGAAGGATAGTCAAGGTTTAAGTGATGTTGCCTTTGACAAAAAATGATGACATTTAATTCTGAGTGTCATTAATTTTCTAAAAATATTTGCTGTGGTGGGTTTCAGTGGTCAGAGATAGAATTAGCGTAACAAAATAGTAGCTGGTAACAATTTTGAAGTAAAAAGAATATACTATTTTATAGTTCTTATGAAATGTGATGGTAAAATTATTTTACTTAAACTTCACCCACCCTTTAAAAATACATTTTCATGCTTATCTCTTAAACAGTAACTTTGTTACTCTTTGATCTGTCATAATGTTTCCTTGTACAGTCATTTACATATGTAACAGATTTTCTTTTAGAGAGTTCATGTTTTTTCTGTATTTATTTTGATTTATACCTAATAAGAGAGAAAGTTGATCCTATGGTATAGGCACTGTCAATGTCATTTTGACATACTCCTCTGGACTAGGAGGTAGAAATACAGTGAATGAGGGATGATGATAGGTTAGGATCTTCTTACTACCTTGATATTGCAACAAATACCATATGTTTTCAATAGTCCTAGTTAAAAGATTGCCTGCATGTGTTTATAACATTCAGCAGAGATGGACTTCTTCAGGTCTGGGCATGAGAGAACATCTTTAGATTACAGACTGTCATAAGGAGTCTGGAGTACCTTGTACCATCTTCTGCCCCAGAATGTTGCAGCTTTAGTGCTCCTGCTGTCTAACAATTTATCTCAGTGTGAGTAGCAAGGTCATGTCTGAAGTGAAGTCTTAAATGGCTTGGACTGAAGTAAGTCAAAGTTGCATGGTATAAGGTGATCAGACATACTAAGAAGAGCAAGATTGTAGCTTTGACTTGTTTACTTATTTTGAAATCTCTATGCCTTTATGTTACTAAAGTATACTTAATACTTTAAGCATTTTTTCTCATGTCCAGGTTCTGAAATTTTTTGTACAGTTTGATGCTTTCAGAATTGGTGTCTAGATATCATTAGTTGATGATGATGCATGCATTCAAAAATGTATTGTCAGCGGCATACCAGAGTTAACAGTAAACTGTCAGTAATTTTGACTAGTATGATCTTCACTGCCCCAAGAGGTTTTAATTTTTCCATCCATTAATTGGTTTAGAAGAGCTTGTTACCTGTAGCTGCCTGTTGTAGACCATTATAGGCGCCAGTGTCACTAGCACTGCTGTGACTTTTTAGTAATGTTACTTGAACTTGGGGTTATTGCACAAACCACGCTTGCGGTGGAGAAACAGGTTCTTAGGATACTGGGCCCAATTTCATTTTGCTTAGACATCTGTGTTTTTTGTGGCTTGAGTCAAAATAACTGCTTCTTACCACATGAAATGTGTAAAGGCTGCTGACTTACTGTTGTCAGTAATAATTATACTGTATAACATATGTCCAGAGCCCTATCTACTGTCTGTAATTTTGCTTCCTTCAGAGGTACTTTTTCTTCTTGTAGTACTTAGGGTACTTTGTCAAATTACTTTGCCAAATTACTTCCTAAACTATGTAATTTATCTTCTGAATTGCCAAAAGGGCATAATTTTTACTCTTTTAGAGTTTTGTGGTTTGGCTTGTCGTGTTTAGTTTCCCTTTCCTAAATTGGGTCATACTAGGTACTTACAATAAAGGCTCATTGTTTACACTGAAGTTGGTTCAGCTAAACAAGTGTTTCCTGGGTTTGCTGCTTTGGTCTGCTGATGTTAGTGCATGTGTTGTGTAGATAGGTAAGACATTCTTAATGTGGAAGAATGAACACTGTTACTCTTTCAGTTGTGTAACAGCTTTCTGAGAGAAGAAAATGCCAAGGGAGCTTCCCTTGCAGTGAGGTTTCTTTAAATCACTCTCTCAAGATTGCATTGACCAACTCCACCAGTTTTCTTCTAGCTACTTTGTGGAAATGTACTGTGGGTGAAATGTAAATATGGGGAAGCTAGTTGCACCATGTGACATTTCAGTAAGAAAGGGGCTTATATGTGTGGGCAATACAGAAGAAAACACTTTCATAGTGACTACATGCCTGTTTATTAGTAGAAGGAAAACCTGTCTGTGTGTATTGAAGACAGTTGAGTTGTTCCTACTTGTCCAGCCAAATTGCAAAGTACTTGGTGTTAGACATTTTAATGTTTACCAGGCTTCATCATTTCAACTGTGACTATGGAGTTGGTTTATATGATCAGTAATTTATGACGTCCTAAATTGAAATAAGCCTCTTCACTCAGAAGTAGGAAATGGGAATATAATGAATGGTTTACTTTGTAATCAGTGTATTAAATTTAATGTATTACAGTTTTCAGTTTTATGGAGGGAGACTTAAATAAAGTGAGGTTTGAGTAACACATTTGTGCACAGTAACATAATCTGGATGTGATGTTTTGTTGGTCACATGATGTTTAACTTTTTTTAAATTTAAAAACATGGGTTAAGAAGGTGAAAGTAGGATTGGGTTTCTAGATTATTAATCTGGTGATTAACATCTGGAAAGCAAGAGTGTTGGAATTTATGCACAGCTTTCTAATTTAAAAACTTCCAAATGGAGTTTGAGAATTAAATGTAGAGGAATGGAGAAGATAAAGATTGTGTTGAATACCAGGTTATCAGAGAAACAATTTCTAATTCTAACACTGATTTGTTTGTTTTGCTGTTAAGACTTAGATAATGCAGTTTCCCTGATGTGCTCTTTTGTCTAAGGAATAAGGATGCTAATATTTTTTTTCTTTTTTGAGTTCTTAAGTGAGCAATTTTTTCAGATTTTGCAATGAATTCCTTAAAGTAACTGTATCAGCACAGTCAGCCAATGCATCAGATGGTGAACTTTAGTTCTGAATTCATAAGTTTTCTGTGTAGTTTGACATGTCATTCTCCTTCCTCTGAACTTGAGGAGTTTTTATACTGGAGTTCTTGTGTAATTTGTAATATTTGTGTGCTTGAATGTGGATATTGTAATATCTGCCATTACCCATGCCAAGTTTTTAAATTAGCCTAGTAAACTATGCTTCTTGTACTCCTCCTGGCTCACACAAAGTTTCATACTGTGTCCCACTGAAATTTCTTAAATAATAAGATTTCTGATAGTAAGAAGATACTAGTATGCATTTGTTTCAGCCTTGGGACTTTGATTGGAACTTGATTTTATGTTAGTATTTGACAATACTTTTTATTTGATATGGTTTTATTTTTGTGTGGTTGTGTTTTTTTTAATTGGCATATGAAGCTTTATTTGCATTAAAGGAATGGGTTGTCATGTTTGTGCAACAAAGTCTGTAGCTGTTTTGATCCAGATACTGTTTCACTGGAGTTGTTTTAATTTTGAAAGATTTACATTATTTACTCACTTCCATTTCACAGTGTAAATTAAAAAGGAAAAAGCATAGTATGAAAGTATTTGTAATATGGTTCTTCATAGGCCATTTCATTTAGCCTTCTGATCAGTGTTATTGTTGTTTTGTGTTGTTTTGGGTTTTTTTCTGACTTTGGTTTCATATTTTTGTACATGAGAATATATTCCTCATTGCAAAATAGGTCTATAACTTCAGATGAGGCCTAAACAGGAATTGTTTTATCTGTTTGAACTGTTTATCCCATGATAACTGTATTTAACACCTACCTGTTGAGTCATCTGATTTCTTGAATCTTGCACTACTGTGAGGAAGATGCTTAAAGCACAGATTATTATTGTAATGAGAAAAGCTTCAACTTGACCTTTTTCAGTATGTCCCAAGCAGAATTGTATGGGCCAGTTGCTTTGCTGTTAATAGTTCTTTTAACTAAAAAAACCCTACCACAACAAGGAAAGAACAAAAGATGCAAGAAAAACACCGTACATGGACATTTGCCTTAAATACTGCTTTTTCTCCTGTCCACGTAAGGTCTTTACAACAAATGGGTTGTTGTGGGGGACCTGGAATCTTCTCCCCCTCTGCAGACTAACCTGGAAGAAAGTCTATATTAATTGTAATAAGCTTTATTGCTTTGATCAGCAGTCGGAGAAACAGTCCATCTTTCCTGATTCCTTTCATTAAAATTAAAGTATTTTTTCCAAGCTAATATGCCTGAGGTTGTTGAGGTGACTACTGACAAGTATTCCCATCTTCCTCGTCGTCATTTTGTTGAGTTCCTCTTTTAGCTTTTGCCACTAGTTCTCATTTTATCTCAATTTTTATTTCCTTTCCTTAAGCAACCCTAAAATTTCTTTATATAGTTTTATCCCTATTTTTATAACCCTATTTTTAGGCAACTATTGTTTTTCCTTCTGAGCTGAAAGAAGCATCTATGTCAAAGGTCACATCTAGATAATTGCTAAGCTATCCAGTGTTTATAGCCTTATATCTGTGGTAGTATCATCTGTTGCCACAGAGAAAGTTAGGATTGTGTCAGAATATTTTGTATTTCTGAACCACTGTGTACTTCATATTAGGGTTATTAAAGATAATATTGTTGAAAGTCTTGAAGTGCTAAAAGTTTCATTAAAACCTGTTGATTTTGTTTTTAAAAGATATGCATCCTAGATCTATAGCATCCTTTACTTTTTAATTTTATTCTTAAAATATTATTTCTCTGGTTTTGCTCTTTGTTTTTGTCATCTAAGAAATAATCCTATCAAGTTTAATGATAATCATTAACTAGGAAAGTCATTGAATAATGTTACTAAGTTAACTTTGCTGCAGAATACACAAGTTTACACTTTTAACATGTATTCAACTGTGAGGAAGTAGAGATCAGTTCTTATTTCCTTCTCTGCATTGTCATGTTTTGCCATGTACAACCTGTAGCAGGGAAGACCCTCATCTTCAATGCTGTGAAGTGAAAAGAGCCATTGGGCAGCCTGCACAGGCTGATAACTTGCATGTGCCCCATTCAGAAATAAATGGATTGTCAGCATCATAAGAGTGTAAGATGGGGGACTTTGGTATGAGAAGCTGATGATGAGTGATAGGAACTAGGGGGAATTGCTGGAGAAGATATGTGAAGGGTAATCTTCCCAGTCTATTGCCCACTAGCTCTTTGTGTGTCACAGTTCTCTCTTTAGCAGTAACCCACAGGTGAGTTGCATTTAAAAATACACTCCTGATGAGAGAGAATAATCTTTCCTGGTGTCTAAGTTGTTACCATTTTTGTATCAATATGACTGAAGATTTAAATGACCTCAAAAAAATTCCTGATGTAGATTACTGTTACAGGTAAACTATTAATAAAATTTTTTTTTTTTTCAGAATGTTATTAAATTTACAAATCAACTCCTGATATCTTTAAAAAAAAAAAAAAAAAAAAAGTGTTATTATGCCAGCGACAGGTTGGATTTGTTTCCTAAAGGCACCATTTTTTTTTTTATTCTCAACAAATTTTTGTTCCTTCTCTCCACATTTTCCAGTGTGTTGATTATCAGAAGGAAGGATGTTAATTTACTTGGGGAGAATAGCATCAGAATCAGAGCATTTATGTGTGGTGTTTTCTTGGGTTGTGGGTTTGTTTGTGTTTGGTTTTTTTTTTTTTTTTTTTTTTTTTTTTTTTTTTTTTTTTTTTTTTTTTTTTTTT
>JANHGN010000326.1:6299-18159 GCA_024605025.1 Megaceryle maxima
GCCTTCAGTCTGATGGGCTGGTCCTGCAAAGCTATTTAAGATGGTCTTTGCTTACTTTAGTAGTCACACTCTAGCAGGGTTTTTGACATGGGGGGAACTGGAAGGCAAGGTGACTGCAGAAAATGTGGTGACACAAAATGTTTGATATTTGAATTTTGAACTTGCATATTTGTTTTTCTACACTGGTTTCATTTGCATAATTTCATTTAGGGTGTGCAAACATATGTGGTACAGCATCAAATAGCTAAATAAATCAGTGCACGAACATATACTAGGGGTCATCTGTGAATAATTTCTTTCTGGAGGGGGGTAAGGGGCAGGGTGATATTGAAAATAACAGCAAGCTATATTTGCAAAGTGCAGCCACTGGTAGGCTCTAACCTTAAGTGGTTTGGTTGCAGGTGGCTTGTAGTGGATGGAATTAAACTTGAATATCTTGGATATGATACACCTTAATTTAATTATTTTAATAGCTACTTCCCTTGGAAACTTTAAAATCTAACGATCCTGCTTTTATTGCCATCTTTAAAGATCTAATTATCTTTGTGTGCATCTGAGATGTAAAACCTAGTGCAAGGAGAGGTGACAGATTGGTCCCATCATACGATTTTGTTGGGATTTTTTGAGAGTACTTAAAAGACTAAGCTGGATGTGGCTGTCCTGCCAAGGAATGCCAACAGAGGTGTTCATCGATATCCTAATGAAGAGCTGCAGAAAATGTCGCCTTTCCTCAGGACCTGGGGAGGGAGCTGCATTCCCAGAGCACCCCAAATTTTGCTTTGCATTTTTCAGGGGTAGATTAGGAGGAGGCTGTTCTCTCAAAACTGCTTTGATTATTAGAGAATAATCTCTTTCTCCACTTCAGTTTGTCAATATATTGCCGAGAGATCTGTATGTGATGTTAAAGTGAATCTCCTTTTACAAACAAACAAGACTACTGCTACTAATATCATCCCCTCCCAGGTACTCTCTTCTGTTTAAAGCTGTCCCTATTTAAAAAAAAAAAAAAAAAAAAAAATTAAGACTCAGATGGTAGTGGAAATTGCTGTTGGAAACCTCAGCTAAGAGGTGTTTTATACAGTGTACTTAATAGTATGAATAACTCAATAACAGAGCAAAATAGATCTATGTGAATATTTCTCTTCTTGCTTAATTAAAAAGATAAAAAAATTCCTTTTCTCACCTTTGCACTACCATGGATATAAAACTAATTAGTGTGGAAACAGGGAGGGGCTTGTGTTTTTCTATGTTAAATCAATAAATTATTAGCTGAGCAAGAGCTAAACCAACACACATTCTAAAATATTGGCAAAGTATTGTCAGTAAGCCAGGGGCACTTTTGTGGAGATGCTGCGTTGCTGCTGGCTGCCCCAAGATGAAGCGCTGGGAGTCGCAGGGTCTGTGCTTGCAGTGGAAGCACTGTGTTTGGTGACTCTTGGCCTAGGTGAATGATCTCAGAAGGAGCCCTGCAAGATACCAGTAACTTCACTGCTGTTTCTTCTGTCTGCACTTTGCCCGAGACTCGACTTGTTAGCACTATGCTTACAGTCTTTAGACTGAGGTGTAACTTCACAATCACCTGGAATAACTCATTTCTTCTCTGTTTAGGAATTGGGTATTAGGTAGCTTAGATAGACTTTTGTTTTTCTTGACAAGCATTTCTATGTAAAACCACTTTTTGTCTGCTAAAAGAAACCAGTCTCAGTCATTTATTTTTTTTTTTTTTAATTGCATTGGCAAACCTGTTTAGTATGTGGAATAAAACCATACACAGGAGTGCAGCTGGCAAGCCTTTTAAGCACGTAGTTATTGTATTGAACACGTAACTCCAAAGATCTTGACAGTATCATGGGAGAACTTGAAACTGTATTTCAGTTTCCTTGAAGTTTCCTGTAATTAACTTAAATGGTACGATTTGCTTGAATTTGTTGGCATAATACGGACCACGTTAAGAATGTCTTTAGGGTTTATTTTACTTAGAGATCCATGGGCATATGCAGCAAATAGAGTCTCCTAATGGTTGACTTCAGTGGAAAAAATGAAAACCTGCTCTCTTTCATGTTTAAACAAGTTTTTCACTTAAAGCGAGCCACATCTAGTGTTAGTTGGCTCCTTATTGTGAAAGAGAAGCAATTTGGTGGGAAGGATGGTTGTGGCTCCCTGTTTTATGGGATGTGCATGTGCCTGTAGCTTTCCATACAGTGGCAAATTCCCTTTCGACCACAGGTGCTGCAGTGTGGTGGGAACTCCGGTAGCTGGAATCTGGCTTCCAGTGTGGGTGTTAGAGGTGGGTGACTTTTAAGACCAGTGTTGTGTTCAAAAGAGTTTGTGTTTTATCTATTTACGTATATTTGCAGTCCTCGTGACCAGTATTTGCGAGAGCTCCTCTCTGAGGAGAACTGTAAAGCCAGGTAGCCTTTCTAGCATCGCACCCAAAGAATTCTTTTTAACAGTTCATAATTTCTGGGGTTTTATTAGTATTCATGCTTTTTAGAGTCTGTTCCTTAATGTGGATAAAGCAGATAATGCAGATGTGAGTGATTCCTGAAGATGTTTTCTGCAGATTAAAGTGGTTATATATGTAGAGCCAGAATATTTTTATATATATATATATATATATATAACTCATTGAGGAAAAAAAGCAAGCCAGTCAGACCTTTCAAAGTGAATGCAAATTGTTATAACAGAGAGTTTACTACACTAATAAACTTGAGACTGATTCCTCCTCCTCCTGAAGGAGACACATCTTCCCAAGCTCTTTTTCCCCAACTGAGCTAGAACTGGATTTTCTTTTCATAAGCATGATCTTTTGCACAGTATTCATGAGCATTTCTGTTGCAGATCAAGAACACAGCATTTACCTCTGAAATATTCTCTGCTCACATCTACAAAACTTTTCATGCCTTTCAGATTTAATTTTGTATAGAATAATGCATGGTATAATATGTAGGTCCTCTGTTTTCAATTAAGCTGTGTTAGGTAACTATGATCCTCTTTCATATCCCATAGCAGAGTATCAATATCCAGATGGCAGTGTGCTGGGATAAAATAGCTACAGGCTTGGCTGCTACTGTAAAGCCAAGAACTAACATTTTAGCCTCTGTGATAAATAAAACTGAGGTTGCGACTGTTGACATAGTGGGAGTTGCACTAAATAAGCTACAGTGCTGTTTATTACTGGGTTCATTGGATAATATACAGCTATAAAACTTGCTTGAAGCTTTTATACTTACATTTTTTTTATACTCTGTCATTACAAAAAGGTGCCTACTTCTTTAGCTCTTGCACCGTCAATATAATACTTTATTTTGCTGACTTCCTGGCTATTGTCTAGGGACAACATTACCTTCTCCCAGCTTTTGTAGGTAGTGTGTTCTGTGAGTATCTCTTGGGAAGAGGACAGCTCTAGGTAGAGTTTAGGTTTAAGAAGTTTTTTTTTTTTTTTTTTTTTTCTCTTTACTTTTTCTTCAGTTTACTGCAGTATTTTTTGCCTCAGTTAAAATTCAGCTTCTATTCTCTGTAGTGTGCTACTGTGTCCCTGAGTAAAAGTTAAACTGAGGTCACCCAGACGGTTGTGTGAGAAGAGGCTGCAGAAGGCTGAGAGACTTTGATACTGGCTGAGAAGGTGATGGGAAGGCTTGGTAGGAGGGAAGGGACTAGGAGTCTTGAGTCCTAGGCTTGTTTTCCCATTCAGTTTCTGACACATTGTATGACATGGATTATTTTCTTGTAACCTCTGTTTACCTAACTGGAACCCTCTGCTTTTCTCAGAAATGTTCTGATTTAAATTGGTGTCCATACTCAAATAACTTGTTAGACTGCTGTGCTTTTAAGCAACATCAAATTGTTAATGCTATTACTGATTCGTTAGCTAAATGCCATTAAATTTCTATATTCCACAGATCTTTGATTTCCATGGGCACCTGTTTGTGGTGTGTCTGTTAAAAAAACATGAAATTGAACACCATCCAGTAGGATGTGGTACTAACATAGTGTCTGTGGGATTTGGAAAACATGCTAATTCAAACCCTTGTGTTGCTCAGTCTGTACCCCTTGTTTTTAAGGGAAACCTGCTGTCTTAAGTTAGAGACAAATACTCTCTTTTTGTTTCATTTACCCGTTCTACATTTGTCCATTTTTTTGCCTTTATAGGATACATCCAGGAGCAGTAGCAGTGAGGCCCATGATGGGGAAAATGAATCCATCAATTTATCCTATGCTGTACCCGCCTGAGTGAAGTGAGAGACCTTATACAAAACCAGAATGCATCTGGGCTTGCAGCTGTTTTTAACCATATTAAGTCCTATTGAGAGTTAATGGTCAGTAATTAGTTTTGGGTATGTTATGATTGATCAAGTAAGCCGTTATGGTAGCGGCACTTTCTGTTGTGGTACTGGGTTCTGTCTCTAACAAAATGCTGAATTCATGTTTCTAGATACATCAGCTTTAGTCCTGTTTCTTTTAAGAAAATCATGTGGTGCAGATCACAAGCACTATAATAAGTATGCTTTTTTTGTTTGTTTGTTTGTTTGGGTTTTTTTGTCCTTTCCAGATGAACTCAGTGAGACTGGTCTAAGCAATGCTGAAGAAGGGAAGAACAGAGATGGAAGGCAGGAGCTATTTCAAAACAGGGTTCTTCTTTCTGTAACAGTGGAACATGAAGATTTTGTAAGCTTCCTTAGGTAAAGTACTGATAATAGTGTAATATTACATGATTTTATATTGCACTGCTGTATTGTCCAGTGACCATGTGGAGCTACATTAGATAAATGAGCATATACTATCGGCTTAAGTGAACAGAATGAGTGAGAGCAAGAAATTGAGAAGGTGGGTCCTAAAGGAAATGCTAGTAGGTTGTTATTAATTTATTTTTTTTTTTAACCAGTGTCTTTTTTCAGTTCCTACCATAACCTCAATCCAAGAAATTAAAGTTAAACTTCTTGACCAGAAAGACTCCACAGTCCTCTTAGCAGCTACAGCAGACAAATGCTTGGTCCAGCAGAAAGTAGCACTAATAGTGCTGGCCATGAGCTTTCCACGAACATCTGTAGTTCTGCAGCATGTGCTGCTCTTTCTCCTTAGGGCTTCCCTTGTCAGGGAGTAGTTGTGAAATGTCTGCTGTGGCACAGACCTCTGTGACCCCTTGCATCCAAGGACAGAATTTGTGAGTCTTTTTCTGCCTGTAACTTGTGGGAGCTCCCTCCTGAGCCCAATGATTCTCAAAATATTGCCAGAAAGAATCTGACAGTGTTGTCTGGGAGATGTGACTGACTTAATTGTTATTAACATTTATTAAGTGCTTTACAATGGAGGGGAAGAGTCATTGCCTTCATTTTTACAAAGAGGAGAACTGGCATGTAGGAAGAATGGATTGTCTTCTATCTTCTGTGATTCTTGACCCACCTAATTGGGTGATTGTCACTAGAAATAACAACCTGGCTCAGGGGAGTGGCACTGGTGAAGGATGCTGATATGTTCAGTATGGTGCACAGCTTCTCCCTTCCAGGCTGGCTTAATGCAGTAAGCAGGGTCTTCCCTCTGCGAGTGTCGCTTGGTCAGTGAGGAGATTTAGAATGGCTGATGAGCCTGAGGCTGTCTCTGTCGGATAGCTTCATTACAGATCTCATCCAGGGAAAAAAGTGAGGTACTGCAGCTCATTTCTAGGAGCTGCTCTTGTTTTCAGCCATTACTCACCCTCTGCCTCCTCCCGCTTCCTTTCACAATAGAGTGGCCTTTCCTCAGGATAAACGGATTCACTGCACGGCTGGCATTTGCAGTTTTCCTGCACTTGGCCCATCTAAGGCAGTAACTGTTTCTTCTGGGCTAAGACTACAGTTTTGTGGGGGTTTTTAAATTTATTTTTTTATTTCAATACTTTGTTTTTCTAGGAGGATCTGCCCAGCTGCTACAAACAGTAGTGGTTTTGCTGTGTATCAGTAAAGAGTTAGAGATGTGTGTTTTCCATGTAGAAGATATAGAGACTTAAAGCCTGCTTTAAAGGAAGGCAAATCTTGGAGATGATTACTTAGATGTACAATATGCCCTGTTCTTTTATTTTTTAAAACAGCATTAAGAGATTTCTTTTTTTTTTTTTTAAGAAAATAGCAAATAATCTAATCTTTTTGATTGCATTTTTTTTTCTTAGTCTTCCAGTTCTGAGATAAATATTCAGAAATATTAGTTGGTAAGGTTAATGTGATTAAAATGAATATGTGATAACGGGCTCTACATGAAAGATTAAGAGCTCAAATTATAGACTTCAGAGTGAGACATTCCATAAGCATTTGTGAATTTTGTTTGTGCAAGGAATGCAGACTTAGGCCCACGGTTTTGGTTGTGCAACAATTTCATCCTGTGTGCTGCTTTTTTGTCTTGACTGATCTGCACAGTAGTATCTCAACCACTGTAGTGTCAGGGTGAAAATGTAGTGTGGGGGGACAAACAAGGAAATATTTCAATCCAAGCATTAGTGTTACTCTATAAAAACAGATTAGTTTTGAAGAAATTATTCACATCTACAATGATCAGTTTATAGTGTTTTGACTGCACAGTTAACTCTCTATGTATAAATTGATCCTTTATACAAATGTAATTCAACATACAACAGTTAAATCTCATTGAGTGCAAGTTGAAAATATATTATCGATTAATTTATGTAGGTTATGACTTTCTTTCCCCTGTACTCCGCAGTGGTTACCTATACTAAAGTTGAGTAGGTGTGTGCTTAATGAAAATTAGATGTGAAATGTAATACATTGAAGACAAAGAAGCGTTGAAATCCTTATTGCTCTTAAAAAGACAAAGATACCTCAGACAATTCTCCTTTCTTAATCTCCCGAGGATTTGATGTGTAATTCCGTTATGAGCAATTTGAAGTGAATGACATTTGGAATATTTTTAGAAATAGTACCAGATATTATTGCTCACCTTTTGCGAAGCCTAGTTTTGTTACAAAATGTTTTGCATTTGAGAGGCTGGTTTATAGACAATCTTTCAGTGAGGAAAAAAAAAAGATTGTGGACTTCCGTGGCGAGCTGAGCCTAGCTGTTAGAGCTGTGCGATTTGCTTATGTCGCAACCCTTTAAATAAAGTGTTTGTTTACATAACAGAAGTGGCTTTTCTCCTCCTCTTCCTTGCGGTTTTGTCCAACTAGATGTTATGAGTGGCAGTTGCAGTGACTGCTAAGTGTTTAAATGATGACACCATTATGTGAAGTGATTTTGAAATGAGAGATTCCAGCCAAGAATTACATCTGCTCTCATCTCCTTCAAATCATACTCTCTGGCTGTGCAGATTATGATTGATTTGTTTGTGACAGATTGCAGGAAACAGTCATTGATTTTTCAATATTTTACCTTAAAATTATTTACAGTTGTAACCAAGGGGAGGTATTTCCATGGGCTGTCAGCCCCTGAAAGACTGGGATAATATTCCCTGCTCCCTGACAAGACAAATTACCCGTAATGAGTGCAGTAGCTGAAGGGTATACTTTTATTTTAAAATATGTCAATAACCCCAGTGACTAAACGAATATTGATTCAGCATAATGAAGCCTGAGTAATGTGAAAATGAGCTCTTCAAGGAGCATGCTAAAGACTTTCTTTTCAGCTTGTAGCAAGAAGCTTTTCATTCTTTACTGTTAGGTAGTTGAAATGTGCAGTCTTAAACAAGTCATCCTTAAATGGTAGTAATATGCAGAATAATGTAACAAAAGAATTTGTATGTTGGGGGTTTTTTTGTTGCTTTTTTTTTTCTTCTTCTACTCCCCCCTCCCCCTTATTTTTCTTCAATGTGTTTCAGCAGATCAGACATTTAAAAGAGAAAAATGCAAGTTATGCAGGGTGGAGATAGAATTACTATTGGTGCTAATGTCTTTTTCAGTGATATTCTTCAGGCAGTCTAATGGAGTTTTTAAAATGGATTCTGCATATATGGGCATGGAAATGTATCTAAATAAACTGTAGATTTAATTTCATATTATTGACTTCTTGGACATCTTGATGTGTGTTCTGTGTGATCAGTCTAATATTTTTGTCCTTTAACAATTTAGAGTAGCTGGTTTATGAGAACCTAGATATACTGTGTTATAAAACTTAGTTACCATAGTGCACATTTTTCTCTCTGGTGCCTTGTAACACTGCATGTTTCTTAACAAATGAGAAATTTCAAGCAGTAATTAATTTAAATTACTGTAATTTATGCAGTGCCATAGGTGTGTGGAAAGGCATCTCATAGATTAATACCAATGTACTTCAGTTGTTCAGGGTAAGGATTAGATTAAAGACCATGTTGAGGTACAGGGTTTTCTTTAATATTAAAAATATTGAACACTAAAAAAAAAACCAACCCCAACAAAAAACCCCACACCCAAAAACAATAACAAAACCCAACCAACCAACAACAAAAAAAAAACCAACAAAAACACACACATACAAAAAAAAAATCCCAAACAAACAAAAAACACAAAAAACCAAACAAATATGTGATTTGAAAGAATCAATTTGTCATTTGTATTTGAGAGCATTGTGCAATGCTAGGAAGGCTCTGCAATAGCACTGGGTATAAATAGGTGTAGAATCCAGACATAACACAAGAAAATATTTTCTCGAGGTATTTGTATACAATGTGTCAATTATGAAATAATGTCATTAGCCAGAAGCATTTGGTGAGCATGTTTGGGCACAAAAGCAACTTCCCTTATTTTCTGAGGACTGACTTCAATTGCATTCAACTAACTTGTGAAAATCTTTAGAAGGATGTTTTCCTATCAGCACACAGGTGATTTTTTCCAAATGTCATTCCTTTAGCAGAGCTAGAAAGTATTGCAGGAGGCACTTGAGAACCTGTAGCACTGAGAGTTAAATGGCAGCCCTGGAATGTGAGAGAGGTTCCTGTTTTTAATTTGTTAATTTTCATAAAAACATTAAGTGATGTACATTTGAGTGCATTACAATTCTAACAAACGGTAGTTTTGAGAGGGCTTGTGCTTAACACCTGGGACTTGCAAAATACTGAAGGATCATTAATAGTGAGGGAGTAATAGCCTCAGGTATATAGCAGTGGCAACAGGAGAATTTGGGGCTCTTGGAAGTTAAGGTTCAATGTGTCACATTTAACTGCTTACTGGTATTTTACACATTGCAGCTTCTCTGCCTGTTCTCTTTGTTTCTGTACTTTTTGTTTCTTTGTCCAGCAGTGGGAGGAAGGGGACTGAAGACTGAAGAGCAAATAAATGTTTGTTTTAACTACATCTCCTTTTCCTGTATAACACCACATGAGCTCTCTGGTACCAAACCAAACTAAAGCAGATACTGCTGAAGGCGCCGCTAAACTGAAGCGGGCTCTGCTTGAAGGCCGTTGGCTTGTTGCACTTGCAGGACAGGTGACATTTCTTGCTTTGCTGCCTTTCCTGAAGACGAGTTTGTTTATTAAATACCCACCTGCCTGGCATTTTGATTCAGGCCTGAGTCGTGCTGGGAACATTCTCAGCTGCAGGAAACTGACAGAAGGCCTCCAAGCTCTGTGGGTGATACTGGAGATTTCTGGTGATGGTACCTTGGAAGGTCTTATTATTCACACATCTCCTTTTAGTTTTAGAAGTGCTACAGTTACTACCCCATTTTCAGCTAACTATGGAGGAGAAAAGAAACCTAAACCAAACAACAAACCCAAGTTGTTAATTAGTTGAAAGTTCTTGTGGCACTTGGGAATCTCCTAGGAGCAGAACGTAAACCCAGTTTCTGGGATTACAGAGACAAGTTAAGAAGCATTAACTAAATTGGTCATTGATTATTTTCCTTTGTAAATGCTGGGAAGAGATGTGCTATGCTTTTCTATGGCCTTTAAGGAGGGCCCATGGTGTCCTGTTCTGTTTTGTTAACTTCTCTTTTAATATGAAGTTTCATCCCCAAAATGAAGCAATGTCCTTGGGCTGGTGGTGACAGCTGGAGTTGCAGAATTCATAAATAATTCAGAGAGGGATAAAGGGTAGGGTTTGTTGTTTTGGTGTGGGTTTTTGGTTTTTTTTAGTAATTTGAATCTTTATTATGTGCACACACTTCATTTTAGATATGTCATCATTAGAATTCATTCAGTATGAAGATTGCACTGACCTGTCGTATTTATTTTGATGTCCCTTCGAAGGACCATATGCTCTGTCCTCGGCATCAAAAAGGATGCAAGGTGCTAACCGCAAAGGCGGCTGCATTCCTGGAGGGATGAAGACCCTCGCTTCCTATTGTCCTGTCAGTAGATGTACAGCTGCAGTGCAGCAGAAGAAAGTGTGGCTGTTACGTCAGTGCAATGACTAAATGGCAGCGTAGGCTGGTGAAAGGTGGAAGAAAGGGCAAAACCCATTTGTATCAAGGTGTTGTATGGCATTGAAAACTTAGCTGTCCACTGAAGGACAGTTGGTGTGAGGAACCTGGCATGGGGAAGATGGAAAAGATTAAAGCCAGATAGAAATCTGCCAAGGTGGAGGTGTGCCATGGTAGCTTTAATATGGGAATACTGTTAATTACTTTGTATGTTGGAAGTGGGGTTGCCATGCACACAGCCTTCTGGGGATGCATGGGAGTTTGGTTATGCAAAGCTCTGGTCTTTTTCTTTGCACAATCTGTGCCCTCCTTTCCCTTAAAGAAACTGCTTGTGTAGAGAAACAAAATCCTGGATAAAGTTTCTTGGGAAAACATGTAATTGTGGTTTTCCTCTTCATTAATTCTGTTCTAACTGTTGCATCTGGTCCTTCCCTTATTTCCATGGTATGTTTGTTTCCATGGACAAGCAGTATATTTTCCAGAAGTTACAGAGAAATCTACCCAGTTGAAGTTCAACCATGTCCCATAAGTAAGGAACTGCATGGTAATGTCTGATGCCTACTGGCTAATGCTCTGACTGGTATTAGCAATTCATAGTTGCTGTGCAACAGGACCTTGTTAATGTTACCTTCATATGCACTATTAACCTGATAGGATGCAACCACTACGGTATTGTCATGGTCTAAAGTGTAATTGCAGCAGCGAGTGGTGATTTGTATGAAGTAGATGGTCTGTTGTGCTCATGCCAGTGGCAGAAGGAAGTCAGTTAAGTGCAGGTTAGTGAAATACAGTAAATGGAATGAATAAACAGAATAACTGAATGTGAATGGTAACTGTATGCAAAATTGTTTCTTTTCTAGATCCTGCCATCAATGACTGAGCCTCCCTGAAGCTGTCTTACAAGTTACTGCTGAGATAAGAAGGGTAACAGGAAGGAGGAGTTCTTAAGTGGTTTTAATGGCAGTTAAATTTAATCTAGTTATCAAATAATAGATTGTTTTTTCCTCAGAACTTGATTGTCAGGAAAAGATGCTTTTGGAAGTCATGTTTGTAAAATAAAACTGACAATTTTTAGGCTACAAAGAGCTATTGTATCTTTTTCTACAATGTTGTCATTATGGGAAACCACTGGGAAGTCTTTATTTTTGAAGTAATTTAACTTGCATACTTTGTTCATTTATTTGAATGTCTGTTGAATGCCATGTGAAAAAATTCGTGCCAGAGTTCTTTTATTCAATGAAATAGTTATTCTTACAATGCTCAATTTATTATTGTCTAAATTACTGTTGCCTTAGCCTCCTGCAAAAATGTTTCTTTTTAGTAATTCTTAAACAAATAAGGAATGAATGAGGTTTTGTCCCTTTTGTGTTTTGATAAGTATATTTTACTTTCAGCAGAAGTGTCTTCAGTTTTCAGAATGACAGTATTACAAAGAAAGGTGCTTTGCTTTTTTTTTTTTCCCCTTCTCCCACCCCCCCCCCCCCCCCCCCCCCCCACCAACCGACCACTTAGTTCGCTATTTTTCTATAATCTGAATAAGAAGA
>JANHGN010000326.1:18259-35488 GCA_024605025.1 Megaceryle maxima
TGTGACGTCGGTGGTACCTTTGGCTATGCGCCTGCTCCGTAACCGGGGGTCGAGGCCTCCGAAAATGTCTTTTGAGCAAT
The DNA here is from genome assembly GCA_024605025.1 of Megaceryle maxima. Lineage (NCBI taxonomy): Eukaryota > Metazoa > Chordata > Aves > Coraciiformes > Cerylidae > Megaceryle > Megaceryle maxima. Next base: position 18,340 of record JANHGN010000326.1, read on the forward strand.
GATTTTTTTAATACATACACTGCCAAGACACTGTTACTGGAAGGAGAGACAGAAGCTGTTGGAAATGTCATGTTATGCCAAATTAAGAATTATTAGCTCTTACTTTCTCTGCGATCTCTTCGACTAGAACTCGACCTACTGCATCTGGCTTATACTTTGACTCTAGTGGAACTAATGTGTCCTTGGAGTAGCATTTTAGAGTAACTTCAGATTCATGTTTTTTTCACAAGTCTGCTTTAAACTGCTGGGATTAACTTCAGAGAAGGCAAGAGCTGCATCCTCCTTTGTCAGCAGCTGTGCTGGTTAAAGGAGGAGGCTTCACACATGCTTCCTTGCTCAGTCTCTCCCAGAGGTTATTGCCCCTGCTTGGGAAGCAAACTGAACTGTCTCCCTGAGCACACCCAGATTTATTTCAGCCCAAGTTAATTGTGCTATCAGATATTAGTTAACTAGTACCCTGGGTCATTTAGATGAAAGGGTGAGGAAGGCACAGACCAGCTGCACAGATGGTGTATCTGGGAAGTGGGTGGGTTGACAGGAGGGTTGTTGAGGAACTGGTGGTGGTGTAGTCTTTTCAGCAGGTGCAGTTACAGATGGGGTAAAAATTGGATGTGTTAGAAAACACAGTGCAGTTCTGTCATGTATAATAGTCACATTTTAGAGACACACTGGATAATATGAAATAAGCTTGTGCTCTTTGACTTACTCCTTGTGTGTGCCAGTGGGAGGGGAAAGAGATGATGTGTGCGCACATGACAGGACACCTCCTTCAGGAAAAACTTATCTGGTCAAGGTGCACAAATGGTACAAATGTTCCCATTATTTGGAGAACACACTGTTGTGATTCACTTATCCAAGAGGCTGCCTCAACCAACACATGCCTCAGGAGAACTGTTTTTGGCAGATGGTGCCCTGAGCTGCCTTTAGGGAAGAGGGGAGAACACCTCCAGCAAGAGGGGCCACCCCAGCCACTGCTGCTTCTCTGTCTGGTGTTGCATCAGTATATACTGGAGTGAGTCTGATGAGGCATGTGGACTCTTGATGTTCCCTATGCCAAAATTAGAGTGGTAGAGATGATCTGTAGTACTGGAAGGCATACTGAGTAACACCAGTGCACTAAACAGCTCCTTCAGTGCTGACCCTTCTTCCCAGAAGGCTGTGGAGTGTAGGTGCTGCCCCACGTACAACTCGGGCATGCAAAGAACAAGAGGCTTTCCAATCTGTCAGAAACCTGAGAACAGCCACTCTGCTTCTGTCTACTTCTGGGGCACTGGTGGGCAAAAAGAACTCAGATGAAACCTCCAGCTCAGCTGGTGTTGCATTCAATAGCTTTTAACTGGCCCTGTGCTAAAGAATGAGGCAGTATGCACTGGCCTCTCTTACATGCCATATGTAAGGGAGGAAAATAATGTACTAAGTCTGGAAAGGAACTCGTGTGTAAGGGGAAGGGGCTGCTTTGCAGGCAAAGAACTGCATCCCCTGTCTGGTTTATTCTCAGCAGCACTACCCTTTCCCAGCACCTTCGGACAGGAGCCCACATCTGCTGTGGGTCTGGAAAATAGTGACAAGAAGAGATGAGGTATGGCGGGTTTTGGCAGTAAGGCTTACAAAGAGATTTGAGAATGTGCACAGGTTTAGAAGTCACTGATATTTTAAAATTGTATGTAAAAATGTAGATCTGATATGACTATGAAACCTATTGCTTTTCTGCCAAGTTTTGAGTTAACTTGGCTATGTACTGCTGTATGTTGAGAAAATGTTGGACTCTTCAGTCAAATTCTTACCCAGGTTAGCCTGTTCTTGCAGTGTAGCGCTTGGTACATGCATAGTTCAAGGAGGCAAAGTGCCAACCACATAGTTTCCAAAATCCTCAACTTGCCCCAGATCCAGTCTCTGCAGCTCTGTGATGGAGGTGGGTGCAGCTCCAGGTGTGAGAGCTGTGCTGGCAGCACTGGGCTTAAGCCACAGCTGAGCTCTTGGGGTCTCTGCCAAGTTCAGAAGTGATGTACCTCCTCCAAAGGGCTGTCGGCCGTCTCCCCTGTCTGTCAGCTAAGGGTGAATGAGCCTCCACAGCTCTTTGAGATGGCCCATAATTCATATAATTCTTTTATCTTAATATGGACTGTTGTAGTACCAAGGTTAAAATATTTAATGACATGCTTGTGATTACCTAATAATCTTTTTGCCTGCTTCAGTGGTAATATATAGTGAAACCACTATTGCAGAATAATGTTATGTAGAGCACTGTTGTGGATATGTTAGGCCGATAAGTAAAGTTTTACATCCAAGCACTTAAAATAATAAAATGCTATCAGTTAAGACTTACATTGTTTCTGTATTGCTAAAAAGAAACCAAAATACAGTTTCAGAACAGATAGGTGTTGGGGTTTTTTTTCTCCTGAATAATAATAGGTTGGTTTCAGCTAGACTTCTTGGCTCTCTGGTGATTGCTGCATTTGGTATGAATCTATTGGGATCCCAATAAACAATGTGTTTATTGTTATTATAAACACATGATTTCTATGTGTGTTCTCCACAACTACATTGGACAAAACATAGCTTACCTTCCTAACTGGTACTGTGCGGTTGCTTTCTGACTCCTTTAACTACAGTTCAAACTTGGTTGAATAAAATGTGCATTCCTGAAAATAATCTTTACATCTGTCATGTGACAGTTGATTTTATATGACTGTTTTCCTACTCCAGACATAACAAAACATTTTCAAGGCAGTATGTGTTGACAATATACAGAGATAAAAATCAGTTAATGACAAACTCTTAAGGTGCAAACTGTTAATAAGAGCAATGAATCATTAGTAAGTGAATAGTAGGTTTTTATATCTTTTGAATGCAGATTAAATAGTTTTATAGGGGTATATGCTTGAACAAATGGCTGGGTGGGGTAGAGGAATTCTGTGGCTTTTGCTACACCTGGGGTTAGACAGGGTCATCTTCGATGTCCTTTTGGCTGGGAAGGGAGGAAGGCATCTCAGTGTAACAAATAACCTTCACAGCACAGCAGCTTCCACTGAAAAGTTGCTCAAATTTACTTACACTTCTCTTTAAAGAGAAGATCTGGGGGCTAGGGAGTGGGTTGTCACTTAGCAACTAGTTTGGCAAGGTTCCTCTTTGACCTAAGTGCTTGGTTCTGCCAAGTGTTACCTTTCAGTGACTTTAGGTGGGTTCCTTTTATTCATCTATCCTCCTCCCCCACCCCCACTAGATTAATCAAACAGCACATGAATATTTTTTTTTTCAGAGCAGATGTCTTATACAAAGTGTAACATTGCCTTGTTTCTATAAATAATTATTAGTCTTAAAATAATTTGACAACATCCTGCTGTGTATAAATTAGGTTTGTTCCCTACTAAGATTAGTTAGCTGGCACCCATTCACTAGCATGTTACAAAAAAATGATCGGAAGTTGATCGCATCCGGTTATCTGCCTTTTTTCTTTTTAATAGGCTTTTTGTTGCCGTGTTGTCACCAAGGGTGAAATAAATTCGTGCAAGTTGTGCATTTCCGAATTCTCTACAGCCTGGGGAGATGATGTTGGCTCTCCTGTACCATGGAGCATAAGTGTTTGGAGAAGGGGAGAGGTTGTCTGCGCTTATATTTCTGAATCTTGTGCACCTTTGGTTTTGGCTAACGGGGGTGTTCTCTGCTCTGTGGCAAGCAGTATGTTACCACTGAAGTCCAAAATCCCCAGTGTAATTAGCTCATAGGTTTAAAAAGGTGGTGTTATTTTTTTAACTTGTATGTACTAGCCTGTTTTCCTGCAGAAGTACATTATTTTACCTGGGAAGAATGCTGCATGAATCCACAAAGATTATTTGAAGCTATAGGTTAGCGTTTAAGATTTTGAAAATAACCATGAGGTCTTTATTTCTTGGTTTACGATTGATTAGGGTTAGAGTTTTAAAAGCTTAATGCCGACTGTAAGTGCTTAACAGTCAGTCACTGAGAATTATGGGCTTGGCATGACTCACGTTTTTGTCCTTCAGTATATCCATTATTGTTAGATGCTGAGTAGTCATTGCACATAGATGACTGATGTGGGGGGATTTTTACATGTTCAGAAAAATACTTTGTTAAAGCAGCTGCTGGGTGAATGGGGTAATTAAAGAACTGTACTGCTTTTATTGAAGTTGACACATGCTGCACATTCCTTAAAACTCAGTATGTGAGAAGAATGTTTCCAGGATTTATTAAAGTCAGCAACCTAGAGATACTGGGGAGCTTTTAATAGTAGTAAAGATAACTTCAAGTTTTTCACTGTTACATAAATGTCTTTAAGAAGAGAGCTCTTATCACAATACATTGCACATGTTCTTCATATTTTGTGCGTGTGTATGTTTTATTTATGCATACAAATGCTTAAGACCTGAGCACTCTTATTTGACAGTGATTGTATGTTCTATTTAGTATTTATTTGGAAAAAAACAGTGTTGTAATGCTGTCTGAGAATCCTGATTTGCTTGATGCCAAAAGAAATCTGCAGTTTATTGAATTTTTTCTTTTTTTAAACTGAAATGCAATCCTGCTTCATTCGAATTGCAGCTTTTGGTCTGTGTCTTGGTGTAGCAAGTAAGGAATCTTACTCAATGTAAACTGAGGCTTGGTTTCATTTTAATTAGTGCGACGAGTGCAATGTTCCTCATGTGTAATGTTCTGCAAGTTGTGAAAAAACAGACTTGTAAGTACAACACATGGTGACCAAACATATTATAAACAAATGTCCTTAAAAAGTCTATTGAAAAACTGTAATTACCTATATTGTAATTTAGAGTGATATGATGTCCTTTTTCCTTCTCATTTCCTGTCTTCTTTCATTTCCCTTCTGTGTATTGGATATTTTAAGTCTGTTTGAGCATGTTAGTCTGCCTTTCCTGTACTTCATACTTCACGTCTTTAAAGCAACTTTGATATTACTTTTATAAAGTTATAATTATGCATTTCAGGCAGCGTTAACAAACATGCAACTTTCAAGATCAGAACCTTTTTTAGCCTTATATTAGATGTATTTTGTTCACACAGTCTGTGGTGTGGACAACTTTGTGAAGTCTGCTCTCCTCCCGTGGGTTTCAGTGAGAACTGAGTGCTCCGAGCTGCGCACAGCTTAGCTCACAGTGTTACCAGTGTCCAGGCTTGCTATAGATACAGGCACAAAGCTCTTTCCTGAAAGAGGGGTACTCTTGGAAAATACCAGAGGGACAGCTTCTTCTTTTGAGTGACCAACACTAGCAGAAGCAGCTCCACCTCTGTCTGACCCAAGCAATGCCCAATGCATGGAGGCTGAGCAGGTTCACAGCCCTGCGGTGAGCAGCAGTGGCAGCCTGAGGATGAGTGGGGTGCAGGGACCAGGCAAGGTACTGGGAGTGTGCTGCTGCTGCTTCTTTTGTGAATGCTTCCAGTTTACAGTGCTGCCATCTCCACTGCTCTTCTGGGACAGAAAATCTCAATACGGTAGCACAGTGGCTGGAGATGCCTTTTCCAAAATCCTTGTTATAAATAGGATAATTAAGCCACAGGCAACTTTCCTCTGGAAAGCCTATGGTACCAGTGTACATTAATAAGATCTTTTTGCTTCCTGAAATGCTTTGTCAGTGTTGAAGTCAGTAGTGTACACTGGACTAGCTGTTCATCTGTCATCCCTATCTTGTACAGTTTCAGAGTAGAACATTACCCTTACTGTTTAAATATTTGGCTAAACCCAGCAGACTTTCACTTATATATTTTGGGATGTTTAAGCCTTAAGCTTTTTTTCAAGCAATGTGTTTGACTTAATATTATTGCACACTATAAAATAAAATACATTATTAAAATACATGCTGAAAGAAGGTAATTCAACAGCTATGAAAAGGTGGAAAAATATTTTCAAAATTTTGGTTCTTTTGCTAATTCTTCCCAATTGATTTTGCATTATTTTTAATGTGGGCTGTGGAAAAGAGGTTAGTTTCCCTTACCAGGATACATATGGTGCTGTTGTGTATCAGTGTTCTAAACTTCTAGGACTGTATGAATGGAAAATGGACTTTTTAATTCCTGCATTGTGTGAGGTATGCAGTAGAAGTTAGTTTTGTGCCTGGATGTCTGCATGAGCAAGCAAGGGATATTTTAACTGTCTAGGTATTCCAACAAACTCATCTTAAAGGCAAATCTTTTCATACCGGGCTGTGCAAGTTGAAGATGAAAAATTGGTTTCTAAACTACTTGCTTAATATTGTGAGTCAACTCCCATGTGTTAAAGTGTAAACTACAAACTAACCCATAGGAGTTCATGCAAGGGAAAGTCATTTAATTAACACTTTTAACTTCAGCTGTGAAAGAAGGTGAAAATGAGGTCTGAGGAATGGAGAGAGGTTTTGTTTTTCATTGCTGAAGACTCACCACACTGGTCTGCTGATGCTCATGTATGTAGACCATCTCCTGCCTTCTAATTAGGCCTCTCCAATGTGCTCTCTAGAAATGTGCTGGAGAACTTTTTCCCCTAAAAACACCACACCATCATCAATAATGAAATGGTACAGTGTGTAACTATTACACACCCCTCCTTTAGCAGACTGCAATTCAATAGAACAACAATGATCAGACTACTGTATCAGTTAATTTTCAAACATTTTATTCTGCACAAATTAGCTCAGGTCCTGGAGGGCAAAATGACAAGAGGTTACTCGTACACTATGTATTTAATTAATTGAAAAATGCTCAAATTGCTTTTACAGTTGTTATTAAAAAGTAGAATCAATGTTGCCAGTGCTCAACCATAATTAGAACCCCAGGGAATTAAATATTTAGCATTAGTAATGTAACAGCACTTAGGACACAAATTTCTATTTTTGTAATGAAAGCAATACAGTGTAAGTGCAAATGGCTGAAACGACAGCTGTGACAAGCCAACCAGCCTGGGATATTTCAATAAGACACCTCGTCGGACAGCAAGTCTTACCGCATTACTCGTTTGTAAGAGATCTGCTAGTTTAAATCCCAATAGCCAGGCATTACACCCCGTATTTAGATTTCTAATTGCTCACAGGATGAACGCTCGGTCAAATGTCACGCCGTCAGCGAGGGAAGCGTGCGATGTTTTCCCAAATAACGGCACGGATGTGCGTGCCTTTGTCAGCGGGCAGGGGCTGGGGGGGCAGGTCCCGCAGCTGCAGAGGGAGGAAAAGAGATCTTGTTTGTTTTAAGTTTAATTACGTTTTAGCGTAAGTGCTTTCAGTGATACAACATGAAAAGTCAGATACTGGGCTCTAATGAGCTGTAGTGGTAGATGGCTGGAGACCCTGAGGGATTAATTCACTAAATTAACTGGGTAAAAGTACTTGGATTGGGCATGGTAGGATGGCTGAGCTGTGCTCAAAAATGCCCTTTCAGAGCTGTCTCTCATTCCTGTTTTCATTCTAAACAGGCTGTGTAGCAACTTCCAGAGCTGCCTGCTACAACTGTTCAGCTTGTCAGAAGGTATTACATTACCAGCTAATAAGTAATAAAGCATGTTTGACTTCATTTCTCTTCTGGGTTTTTTTTGTTTGGGTTTGGATTTTGTTTGTGGTTTGTTTGGGTTTTTCTTTGTTTATTTGCATTTTGTTGTTGTTTGTTTTGTTTTTCCTGGGAAGGAGGAGAGCTGGAAGCCAGGTGTGTGTCTTCCAAATAAAAACAGCCGTATTAGGACAATGCCTTTGCCTTTTTAAAGCCCTGATCTGTTTTCTACAAATAGGATGGGCAGGCTGGTGAGATGGAGCATTTGTTTTTGAAGATGCTCTTGTTCCAGTCGGCACCTGCCCCCGGGATGGGGTTTGTGTTCGAGCTGGACATGTAGCAAGGGCGTACTGTCTAGACAGCACTGGACCGGGACAGTCTGTTTCTTGACAGAAGCAGGTAAGGACCAGCACTGTGCCGGTGGAGTGCTGAACCCATCACGGGCAGGGGTGCCCCAGCTGTTCCTTTGCTGCTTTGCAATCCCTTTTTTTTTTTTTTTTTTTTTTTTTTTTTTTTTTTTTTTTTTCCCTGATGCAGGTCACCCTGCAAGGAAAGTCTATTTTAACTCTGACAGGGGAAGGAGGAAAAAAAAAAGACTTTGCACAAAAACTTGGCAAACAGCGTCAAAGCCCGTAGGAGTATCTCTGGTTCTGAAATCTAAAAAGGTCTTTGTCCTGAGACGTTTCCAATGCTGATGGCAGGACAGACGGTCGAGGCGGGGGGAGCTGCCCCAGCCCAGGTGCCGGGGCTCCCGCCCTCAGCGCTACCCGCGAGCCCTTCCAGCTGCGCACACTCGGCATCAGTCGCACCTGCCCCGCACCTCAGGCTACAAAATGTCCGCCATGGGGGCAGCTTGAGTTTCTGCACTTCTGTCTGCTGCAGGTGGGGGGAAGCTTGCAAGGAAAGGGCTGCTCTTAGTTGTTTTAAAAATGCTTTTTCTTCGGCCTGGCTTTCAAAAATAATTTTGGCTTATTAGCTGAAGGTTCCCCCTGGTGTCTGTTTTTAGTTGAAGTAGCGGAACCTCAATGAAGCGACGAGCGGCTGCGCAGGGAGCGGTGCTGACCTCGGGCTCCTGCCTGTGGCCACTAAAACCTGTGGGAGGTGCTCAGGTAAGTGCAAAATGGTTTTGAACGAGCTCAGGATTACGAGCAATCACTTCTCCCTTGTACGTTGCCTGCCAGGGTATGGCAGTGGGCCCGAGGAGCTTCAGGTCTGTGTGATTCCAGAGCAGGCAGTGCTTCTGAGAAAATTAGCTTTTCTCAAACAGGTTTGTAAATTTGGGTTCAAAAAGGCAGGAAGAAGCACACCTTGTGCACATCAAGGCCTTGTGGGGCACTTCTGAAGTTCCCTGGCTGCCTGAACCCAATTCCCAGCTCCCTTCACAGCTGTTCCCAGAGACTTGTGATTGGAAACCCCTTGCACCTTGTAACTCGTGTTGTGCACAGAACTGGGGTACCCAAGGGTTTGATGTAGCTGAGAATTAACTACTGGGTGTAAATAAGGCTCATCAGCTCTTACTTTCATAAATAAAGTTGCAGTGTTTCCTCCCTACCCCTTTGCTTTGATGGAACTAGAAGGCCCAGGAATGCTGCTGGGGCCCCAGCTTGCAGCAGGATGAGCTGCACCTGGGCTGGGCCTGACACCTCAGAGCTGCCCCAGCCTCTTGTGTGGCCGAGTGAGCGGCTACACTGGTGTGAGAGGGGCACCGCTACTGACTATCCTGTGGGTGATCTGTGATCTGAGAAGTCTTTGTTCTGGCCTGGGGACTAGTTACTTTTTTTTTTTTTTTTTTTTTTTTTTTTTAAGTGCATTTCTACAGAGGTGTTCCCCTCTAAGGTTTTTGAGGTTTGGATCTTGTCTGTCATTGTTAGGATCAGTTCATGCAAGTCCTGTAGCAGTCAGTCCTTCTCTGAGGATAGGGGAGGGAGGAGGGCTGCCTGGAGATTGGCAGCTATAAAGGCGTTTCCCCCTTCTCTTCTATTTTTGTTCTTTGGCATCTCTTCTTCCAATCTCTTTATCCACTGTGCCCAGTGCTGTAAAACATACAAAGGCAGCCTCTGTCCCTTGCTGGCCTCTCTTCCTTTAAGTTAAGGATAAAATGCCCTTTTCTGCTCCAAAATTCACCAGCGTCTTGTCTTTGGATGCATGTTACAAGCTACTCCATCACCAACTTCTACTTTAAAACACAGACTAAAAAATACGTACTTTAGAGAAGGATAGTCCTAGCTAAAGGATGCTTAACATTGCTTCTAAGACTCTCCATAGCCTTGACTGCTGCCTGCTGGGTACAGCAGTGTGCTGTGAGCTCTCTGGCTGGTAGAAAGAAGGTAGGTAGGCAGAACTGAAACAGATGTTTTCCCTGGAACCTGCTGCCAGTCCCCAGCCTTGCCAGCCTCTAACAGCCCCCAATGTCTTATGGCAGGATTTAGTTTTAGCACATCTCATTATATTTCATCATGTAAAATTTTTTTTTTCAGAAAATAAGAATAGATAAGGGTACTGTATGTTTTGAGGTATGAACTCAGACTAACACTGCTCCCCATTTTTAAAGTAGATGTGCATCTCAGAGGTGAATGTGCAGTATCAGTCACAGCTGAGATTTTCATGTTCTGAACTGACTAAAACAAACATCACAGTATTGTACTGATGGGTGTGTCTGTTGTTTAAACAAGTGTGAAAAAATAAATGTAAACTGCAAAAGTACCTGGGTGCTGCTGTTTTCCTGCAGCCCTGACTGAATGACTTTACCATCACATGTTGGTTTTACTGGGGTTCTGTACTGGTTGGTGTTCCAGGGATGCAGTTCTTTTCAGCTCCATGGGTAATGGAGCAGCTCTCTTTTAATGATATGCTAGAAAAAAAGCAAGTGATCTGAAAGCAGAGTGTGATGGAATACAGGAGTCTCTTCCTTGTTTCTCCTTAAATCATGGTTTCTGCTGGTACTGACTCTTTTCTTTCACTTATTGTCCAGCATGAAAGGGAAGCAGTTTAACAAGAGAGGTTTTGTATTTTTCTGGTTTCAACTGCTTATCGAGGTAGAGCTAACTTCTTTCCTCTATCCCATTTAGATACTGCCTCATTTTCTGAATGTTTTAAACTTCTAAAACTATGCCATGAAAAAAAAAGCTTTGCTCTTTGTGACTTGCTGCCCATATCTCCTGTTGTATTTCTATTGAAACTGTTTTATACACACCACTTCCCCCTTGCAGTATTTTAAATCTCCTCTGGATATCTCCTAGGGCTTTAGTGTTGTGGTTTCTTCCCTGCCCCCTTTTTTTTTAACAGCCCCATCCTCAGTTGTTGGTGTTATTCAAGTCACTGTTGCCAGGTATCCTGTTTACAGTGATGCACCTGCCAGTGCAGTAGGGATGGCAGCTCACCTGACGGTGCCTGCAGGATTAGACCCATGGAGAAAGGCTTTCCTACTGCTTTATTATAAATAGGGAAGCTGGACCACAAAAAATACATGCAAAAACTTGCATCCAACTGTCCAGAAAACTCTGAAATTGGGTTCCTGCTGTGTTGTGTTTCTGATCTACATATTCCCAGACAGTTGGAAAAGTTAAAATTTCATTACCAGCCTGGGCCTTACTGAACAAGCAAGGGGCAGGTTTTTGGTCTCAGCTCTTGGTTGTGGGGGTAGATGCCGGGTTGTGAGGCTCTTAATGTTACACTCCCATCATGTGTGTGACAATGAAATGAATTGGTTAATGAGTGCCTGAGCATCTGTTCAGCCTCTGGTAGATTCTTTGCCAAGGTTCAAGTTCCCTGAGGAGGATTAGCCACCTGGTCCAGTTTTCATGATATACTGACAAAGGGGACACCCACCTTTCCTTTTACTGCAGAGGATGGACCAATGTGACATTATTGTTTAGCCAAGTGCGCAGAGAATCGGATGTATTTTTGTAATTTGATGATTACTTTTGTAATTGTTATAATTTAGATTACAGCAGAGCCTGCAACTGCTATGTATTTTTGTAGGAAGAGTGACATCTACTTAGCTTGTCTGATGGCTTTGCCAAAAAGACTTATTTCCTTTTTCTTAAATGACACACAGCTCTTTGCACACAGTTATCTCTCTCACTGTATAATATATAAAATCAATACACACCATAGGGCAACAAGGAATGGTGATAAAAAGAGGTTTTAAGAGAAAAATGATCATTTCATAGCCTGAACTTACAATTAGGCTCTCCAAAGTGTCTACATCTTGCTGCATGGACAGCATTATGAGTTGATGAAAGGCCTGCACTAAAAGGCTTAAATTTATGTGATGGTAGTATTGCTTTACAGTGAACGTGATTTAGTAGGGGTTTGACTCATCAGACACATTACAGCAAAGGAACTTTGTATGCTTGAAAGACAGGGATGTTGCATGTTTGTTGCTGGACTTTGGAATAGCTGAAATAATGAAACCCACCTCAGTTAAAGAAGGGAGGTGAAGTTATTCGCGAACTGAAAGGGCTTGGCTGGGCTTTTGCCTCTGGGATACCTGCTGAAGCCATGCAGATTCACTTTCTGATGCTGGTTTGGTTTTGGGGCTGGGGGAGAAGGAGAGAGGTGTGGCTTTTAATGCACATCTGGTTGGATGTGTTTGTGGTCTAAACCCTAGGGTGAGCTCTGTGGCAGGTTGAGCCTGGCTCCTCCTGCAGCTGGGTATAGATGCACTGAGCTCTCTGAAAAGACTGAAGTAGGAGGCTAGGATGAGAAACTTCCAGCTGGGCTGTGTTTGTGAGCCTACTGTTTCAGGACCCCATGCTTTGGGTGCAGCCCATGGGCATATCTGATCTGCCCTGTGCTGGGGATGCCGCAGGTGTCACCAGAGAGAAGGGCAGTGGCCGAGGCAGGGCAGTGCTACAGGAGGAGCTGCACCTTCTTGCCCCTGGCCTTGGTGCAACCACTGCAGATGTAGCCTGTCAGTGCAAGTGTGTGGAGGAATCTCATCCCTATCTGCTGGATCTGGCAGTGGTTTAGGTGCCCGCAGGAGGAGAGGAGACAAAAGGACCATTTGTTGGGCTGATCATCCAGCTCACTGTTCAGCTCTGAGCCATACACAACTCCTCCAGTGGAGTACCTTGACTTTGGTAGGGCTGCATTTTAAGGCACCTCTGAAGCTAAGAGTCAGGGGCAGTTTAGCTCAGGTACTTAAAACCACCTGCATGAGCAGTACCCTTGGTCGGTGTTTCAGCACACTTGGGAATGCACAGAAAGAAGCTGCCCTTCCTACTCAAAAGCTTGTGAATAAAGGATGTAGCAAGATTTTGGTGGTGTCTCCCATTTTGGCTTTTGCCAAATTCACTTTGCAGCCTCAATTTCACATCTGAAATCAGATGACCTCCTTCAGCAGTACTGCCTGCTCTGATTTATTTGCTGCATTTAGGTGTCTCTAAGGCCACTAAGAATGCTGGGGAGTCCTGTAAAGGACCAGTTTACACCCTGTGCTGCCAAAGCAGAGGGTTGCGTTCCCTGCATGGTTAATGTTATTTGTAGTCGTGAGTTTTGGTGCTACATTTTATTTGGCCTTACATAGTGTTGTTTAGACAGAAGAAAGCTGTAACATTCTGGCAGTGCACCCAGAGACTGTCTGGATGGGCTGGACATCAACAGCCCAGGATGCTCTGCAGTTTTTTGTGTTTGCTTCTGACCTTTTTTTCCATCTAACAGTGACTATTTTTTTGAAAAGTACAGTAATTATTGAACAGCTCATCTGTGGAATGTAACCAGCAGAATGTGCAAGAACAACATGGTAGAAAATTCCCATTATTGGAAGTGTCTCACTGCATTGTGGCTTGAGAACAGCTGATGTGACAAAACTGTGATGAGAAGATCATAGTAAATTATGTGCAGTGACCATTTTTAAGTATTTTAAAAAACCAAACAAGTAACATCACATAAATTGCTTCCCCGCTTTTCCTTCCCAGATGAAACATTTGTTGCAAAAAGGGATCTGAGAAATTCTTTCAGGTTTTTAAACTTGTGCAAGACCAAACATCTGAAGCCACAACCTTTTAGCTGGGTGTAACAGGACCCACACTGCTCCATGGGGTTTAGTGCTGCAGCTGGGTCCCTGAGATTCTCGGGATCAGTTTACTGCTGCTGGTTTTGTCTGGCACATCGTAGCAGTCTCCCAGTATGTGTTTTACATACTGCAAAACCATTCATAGTTCATTTGATATTCACCAGCATCAGCTCAAGTCCACTTTGTAAGTAGTTCTGAATTTCTGCATGTGTTTTAAATATATTGGGCTTGCCAGGAGTGAGAATAAGCAGTGTTGGGTGGTGGGTTTTTTGGGGGGGTTGTTTTTTTTTTTTTTGTTTTCCCTGCTGATTTTTTGTCACTTTTTCTTCTGGTTTGCTTACTCTAAGTGTATCACAAGTAGATTTCATCTAATGTCAGTCTAAACTGGCCTTTCTTAAGCGGTGGATGGTTTAATAACTGAATGAATTAAGAAGTTTCCAGTTAAATAGGGCAAGGTAGTAAATAAAGATTGTCTGAAAGAATCTTGCTTGACTCCGCACAGAATCACAAAGGATGAGCTTTCTCACATAAGGTTATGTGAATTTTCTTTGCTTATCTAATCAATTTTCTTACAAGTGTCCATCATCCCAGCCTGTGAACCTACCTGCTTGTGGCAAGTGCTGGAGTGGATGTGCTGGGGAGCTAACAGGAACCTTGTTGGCAGTCCAGACTCCCTTCCGCTGCTGTGCCTGCCTTGTCATGTTTGTAGGTGAACAAAGGGGAAAAAAAAATCCTATCTTCTTAAAGGCTGAGCTTGTCTGCTGGAAAAATGCCTGTTTGCAGGTGAGAAATTGTCTGTCTCAGTTAGGACAAGGGAACTGATTGTTTGGTCTTGTCTCGTTTTAAGCGCTCTGAGCAATCTGGGCTCTACAGCTTCCTCTGGGAGATTACGTTGCTTAATACATCAGAATATCAGGAAGCTGGTTTCTTGCCCTGTGTATTCAATATAGAATTTTCTTTAATCTCATTACTGAAGCTGGTGAGAAAAACAAAATATTTTTCAGAACTGGGATTTTTTTGCTGCATTCTCAGGATTCACCGAGTGGTCTGCAAACATGCATCTCCAAGGGAAATGTCTGCTGACAACAACCAGGTTATAATGGTCCTTTCTCCAGTTTTCTAGAGAGTCCTCATCAGTGGCCTTCAAGAATCCTGACTGGTCTCTGTAGGGTGTTATAACATGTATGACAGATTTACACATAATTACTTTGACCTTTTTGCAAATTCTAAGGCTAGTAAAACTTTCTCATGGAATAAAGTATGTGAAAATGTGAATGTTTGTAAAATCTGAGTAATTAGGAGGAGATGGGGATTGTGTGTGTGAGAGGTTCTGTCTCAAACACCTGGTGACTCTAGCACCAGCCCTTGTGTGCCCGAGGTGGAGATGAGAAATGGTCTTGCACCAAAGCTCATGACTTGGAGACAGAATACATGAGTTTTGCTCTGCCTTACACAGATTTATTTTGTGACCCTGTACAAATCACTTAACCTCTTTCTGCCCACAGTCTGTAAAAGAAGGATGGTGTTTCCCTATCTCTCAGAAATGCTGGACACTTAATTCATTAGTGCTTATAAAGTATCCTTAGGTCTTTTAAGGGAAAAGCTGCACATCTGTGAAGTCTTAATGTTGATTCACATACAACTTCTGAGGCCTGGGCCTTGACACCCCAGAGCTGAGATAAAGACTGTGGCTGATAAGTTCATTTTTATCATGGACCTAAATCTTTCCTGTGTTATTCCAGGACTTGCAGAAAAGAAATTTCCAAAGAATATTGAAAATTAATATTGAAACATTTCTATTTTATGATCAATTGTGTGTGTATGTTTACTTTAAAAACATACATAAAAACTTCCCAATGCCTTTTGCAAGTGTCTTGCCTCCACCTGCTGAGCCCTGTGCTGATCTTGAAGGGAGTTGAGGAAGATGCTGAACAAAGAGGTGTTGTTTTCAGTCCACTTTTTACTTTTCTATGTTTTCTGGCTAGGTTTGGAATTGTTACGAGGTATTAGTTATTCAGATAGATACTATCATATTCAGCATGGTGGGGCATGTCACTTTCCATTGGCATCATGTCATAGGCCAGTGTAATATGTCAGAAGTATTTTATTGCAATGGCTTCATCACGTAAATGAGACAAGACGGGTTGTAAATCAAATTTACTATACCTACCTTTAACATATACTAAGCAAGCTAACAGCTTCGATCAGGCACTGGGTGATGCAGAGTGTTAGTGCCGGGGCAGAGATCTGGGCTTGGATGTTGAGGTGTGTTATGAGGGACAAGCTGTGTGATAGTTACCTCTTCCCATGTGCATTAACTTTGATTAGATTTCAGTTGCAGCTCAAAAAGGCTGAATAGTGGGCTAGGCAGCCTGCTGCAGATTTGGACAAGGCAGAGTGGAGGGAGAAGCACATTTGGTAACTGTCTCTTGCTGCCTTTTGCTTTGTTAGGGCTGTAACTTCTCATCGTTAGCAACGCTGAAGTATCACAGACCTGCTCTCTTCCAATCTCTCTGCTTCAATCCATGCTTCTAGGAGGATCTTCTCAGGTCTGTCAGCAATGCATTGGAAGGGAATAGGTTTCGACCATTGCCAGGTTAGTTTTAAAATTTGGAAGTAAAAATGGCAAACTTCTGGCTTCCCCTGGAAATCGGTAGCTACTCACTAGAAGTTGAGGTACACAGGGAAAATGTGCCCTCTGCTTGATGCTAAATTGCTGCTGTTTGTTGTGTGATGAGCTTGGGTAACTATATGTAAAGATATTGTTCAGTCATGCTTATTTGGAAGACTTGATGTTGAGGAATAGCAATGAAGCCAAGATAATTCATCCCACAATTAAATAAATTAGCATTTATTTCAGCAACATGGTTTAATCTTACAGTAAAGCTTCATATATAATTATGATAATTAAGTTATTTTAACCTACAATTACCAAATAAGTTCATCATAGAAATGTTACAAACTTATTTGGGTGGCTGAGATTGCTATTAAGTCTTTTTTTTTTTTTTTTTTTTTTTTTTTGGGGGGGGGAAAGGGGGGGGACACCATTTTCAAAAGAAAGAAAAAAGACAGGCCTAGCTAGTTTCAAGGGTTTTGCCATTCTGAATTCAAGCCAAGGAGAACTAAAATGCTACCTATACATTGGAAATACTAATTTCTAAACATTGAGGGATGTTTCTCTGAAATAAATTAAAAAAAAAAATGTCTCAGAACAATACTGAGAGAGCTTAAATTAAGAGAGAAAGGAAGAAGGTTAAGGGTGGGAAGAGAGGTTCAAAAGGGGGGCTGATTTCATGGCCACTAGGAAAATGTGTTCTCAGAGTACAAAATTCTTTCTACTGGTAGAACTGCTGAAGCTGGGAAAGATGTTTTTACATGAGGTAACTGCACAGCCTTCCTTAAACTTGGCCTTGGGCTTCCTTTGTCAAGCGATCCTATGGTTATGGAAACCTCCCAGTAG
This sequence comes from Megaceryle maxima, assembly GCA_024605025.1. Lineage (NCBI taxonomy): Eukaryota > Metazoa > Chordata > Aves > Coraciiformes > Cerylidae > Megaceryle > Megaceryle maxima. Next base: position 35,304 of record JANHGN010000326.1, read on the forward strand.
CATTGCTGGCTTGACATGAAGTCTAAGAGTTCAGTGGGGGTTTTTAAGAATTTCAAGATTCTAAGAATCCCCACTATCAGTACAGGCTGGGGGAGGAGGTGATGGAGGGCAGCCCTGCAGAAAAGGACTTGGGGGTGCTGGTAGACAAGAAGCTGGACATGAGCAGCCAGTGTGTGCTTGCAGCC
>JANHGN010000326.1:35588-51953 GCA_024605025.1 Megaceryle maxima
CCTGCTCTAGTTGAGGATGTCCCTGCTCTCAGCAGGGGGGCTGGACTAGATGACCTCTAGAGGTCCCTTCCAACCCACGCATTTTTGTGATTCTAAGACAATGCTGCTATGAAGAATCAGATGAAAGGGGACACGCTTTATCAACTTCTTGCTTCAAGATTAAAGAGTATTTCAGCCACTAGGTACCAGCACAAGGACTGCTGGTTGTTGGCTGCAGCATGCTTCCTGTCTGTTTTCTACAGAGTGCACACTGGTGGCTGGTGACCTTAGCAATTTTTTCACTGCAGGAAGGGTTTCAAACACCCATTTTTTTCTTAATGCTACAGATATTAACAGACTTCTGCTGTACGTGCTCTGCTACATTTGTTAAGTCTTCACAAGCATGTGTATGTGGTATTGCCTGTGCAAACTGTAAGTTAAAAGTTGTTCTAGTGGATTGCTGAGTCTTTAATAAATAGTCAAACACATAGGAATTGTTCAGCTTTCCCTCTTTAGTGCTCGTTGGTCAAAACAAACTCCCAGCTATATCTTGTTAAAGTTTCTTTTGTTTAAAAACTTTTTTTTTGAATGATCAGTGGATCTCACAGTTTCATGTACCATAGCTTGAGTCATTATGCAGTATCTTCCAAATACCTTGTTGCTAATTTTGTGTTGAGTCTCCAATGCATATAGAAGGGATATTTTTCAACTGGGATACCATTCAGAAGATACTAGTTACAAATGGGGAAGGAGCCTTTTCTGGGACTTCCATTTAAAAAAAAAAAAAAATTCCTAACTGACCTGCAGATCAGCAGTGGGCTGCCACATTTGTTTGCAACCTGCTAGACAGAAAAATGTCTACTGGTTTTGTCAAGAAAACATTAGCAGTGAACAGAGTATTTCCAGAAAGCCCTGGGCATATGGGGATGCAGGAGAGATGGTCTGAACCCATTGGATCTGATCTGGGTCCTAAGCAGGTTGCCAGATACCTGTGGACTCTGGAGAAAGCTACAAAGACCAGATACTCTGACAGGATAAAAATTTCTGGTAGGCAAAAAGACAGACCAACCAGGGAACCTCAAACGTCAGTAAGTTGCTTGTTGGGCTGCAGACAGTGTTTTCAGTTGTAACATGTAAAGTATTTGATGGCTCCAAAGGGATTTTGAGAGTTGTGAGCAGTCTGCTCTCCAGAGCACTTTGGATATTGGATTATGTTGTTATTAGTTGTGCATTATTTGTCATTCTCCTGAGTAATTCCAATGCAATGCAGATGCAAGATCTCAAGCACAGCAAAGGGAACAATGGGTGAGTCTGTTTGCTATCCCTGCCTTAACGGGGTTTAAGTGATCAGCATGGTCGGCAAACACAACAAAGGAAGATTTTTAGACCCAGTTAGGTTAGGGGAAGGAGGGTGAGGGCGTACACAGCCAGGATGGGCTGTCAGCTGCAGGACTGTGCAGGGAGGTGTAGGCAGAGGACTGTGGGTCTCATGGGGCCATGGAGGTGGGAAGGAGGAGGTGTGTATGAGAAGGGGGAAGGAGTGGTCTCAGTGGCAAGGCTCTGAAGTTGAACATAGGGCTGCGGTGAAAGGGTGAACAGGGTGTGTTTGATTCCCTTGAGAAAATGCTTTTATTTTTTTAATGTGTCTTTTGTTTGACAAGTCGGGTCATGTATGCTGATACTCAGGTGTAAAAAGCTTGTGTGTTTGTGTTCATCGTGGAAGTCTCGGGGCTGTGAGAGTGGAGTCAAACGGCAGCCTGGCTCAGAAAATGGCCCCCTGTTTTCATTCTTATGCTGTTTCTGCATTGTTTTTTCACTTCCCCAAAAGGGTGTCCTCTCCTTATCCCTGTCTTGCTCTACTCTGCAGAGTCAGACAGTAGTTTTTCTAATTTCTATTTAAAAACAAAAGTCACTTTTACTTAGTAATTTATTTTTGGTAAGCATGATGTGTTGAGAGATGGAAAAGCTGCAGCAGCGCACTTTAAAAATGCCCAGACTTGCACCACTTCTTATTTATCCTCGTGTTACCAGCAATGGGGAAATAACCATTTTGGGGGGCATAAGAGAAGGAAAAACCCTTTCAGCTGCTCCCTAAGCCACAGTTTCACCCACATGCTGCCAGCAGCATTCCATTCAGACAGGTGTCCATAGACATTTGAGTCTGTTCTGATCCTTGATGGGAAGTGGAGATGAGCTTCATCTATTGTAATTAGCCAGTGGGCTCTCCTTTATCAGTAGTCTGTGCTCAACCACTTTTCAACACTGTGTTCAATATAAGGTAGCTTGTTTTCTGTGAAGTAATCATTTGGTACCGGTGAAAGTTGGACACCACCTTCCTGTTGAGTGGCAAGGTTCAGGATTTGACACTGTGGCTGCCTTGCTGTAGAAGCATCTATAAGCAAGGACCTGGCTGCAGTGCAGTGGCCAGTGGGTGAGATCAAGTGCTTGGTTTTAAAGTCAGGTCCTGTAGCACTGTTGTTTTTCATCAGGCTGCAGGGTGTTTTAGTGAAAATGGAGAACAGGCTCCTAGCATATGACCTCTTGGAGGCACTGCTGTGGAGAGACTGTCTGTGGCTGCAGTCTGTTACTAGTGAGGCCCCAGGAATTTTATGACTTGCAGTTCAAGAAAGCACTTAATGCGAACTTTAATCCTCCTGGATGGATTTGCTACTGGAGATAACAGGGAAAGATAGCTCCTGGCAAGGTGGTATTTGTTCTTGGGAGTAGGTGGGTGTTAAACTTTCAAGATCCTTGTTTTTGTTTGACTTCTGCTTGAATGTTTAGCTCAATTTGTTTTTGAGTAACTAGTGTGTTTGGAAGCTTAGGGTGGATAGCAAGAGATAGACTACAGCTGGGAATAATAGTAGAGCCTTTTATGCTGTCAATTTAACAGTTGTAAAACAATTAGGGAGAATTATGTTAATAGCAGGCTTTGTTCACACTTTCCTTGCCCAATTTTCCTTTTTGTTTTGGTTTGGGTTTTTTTTTTGTGACATGCCTTTCCTACCGTGCTCCGAGAACACGTAAACGGTAGAGCTCTGTGTGTTTGTATTGTGTCTGGTCAGTGTTATCCATTAAACCATGTCTGGATGTAGATCTTCTAAAATTTTAACAAATCAATTTTCCAGTGCTTTGCCTATTGCATTTTAATGTGACTGCTCATAAACAAACAAAATCATGTTTTGGGGAAGCTAAGACAGGATAAGAAGCGATTTGTATGGGAAATGGTGGCCGATTTGCTCGGACTGCTGCAGCTGTTTCCTTCTGTGATATGAACAAAACCCCTTCAAATCAATCAGATCCATGTTGGCTGAGCCCTGCTACCCACGCCGAGGGTCAGCTGAGCCTTTCCCCCCTCCGGTGGGAAAGCAGTCGTGCCAGGGCTGGCTGACCCATGCTGAGATGTTGCTTTCTTTGTTGCTCAGCTCCCCTCAGTTCTAGACTATGCTAAGGATCCATTAGTACTGAGTCTAATCTGTCTGGATGTCTCTCTTGCAGATAATGCAGCCCACATTAAGGGCATCTCTTGCTGCTTTCCTATACCACATTGTAGGGTGGTTTGCCTCCACCTCTCCACTTTCCTATTCCCAGGCCTTCTCCAGCCAAGAGCCCTTGTCACCTAGTTAGACAGCCTCGCCCGTGCTTGAGACTCTTCCTCGTGTTGATGCCATATGAAGGTCTTAGCATTGCACGAGAACAGTGATCTAAAATGAAATAAATGCTTTTCTACCTTTTCTATTCAAAATGCAGAATGATTACATTCAAATTAAGAGCATGATAAATTGTTTTTTCCCCTCAATCCCAAGGGAGGGAATAGACTTGAAAATCTGCATGCCGAATTCTTCTCTCCCCCGAAGAATAACGCGTACGTGTAAGTGATCCTTTAAGAAAGAAGGATTCACAAACTCCATTTACCTTGACAGCTGTCACTCGGCACTTGTAGTTGTCATGGCAGTGTGTAGTTTTTCATGAATTACCAGCGTCCCTGTTTTTTTCTCTTTATCACTCATCGGCCCATCAACCAGGCCATTCATAACGACTTCTGGCAGCTCATCGGGGAGATCAGTGCCACTGAATTGTGCCCTACCAACTCCCCCGCCTCATTGTGTGATGCTGTTTACTACCGCGCCTTTTCCTGTAACTATTACAAGCTGTGCACTAACAGGAGGGGTGCACGGGAATGAAATGGCTTAACCTTGTAGCAGTTAGCTGGGATGGCAGGTCTGCCTTGACTGTAATTCACGAGTCCTCGTGTGCCAGTTACTTCGCTAAATAACATGTAGACATCCCACTTTGAAGTCTTGTATATGGTAGTTAATTAGACAACATTTAATTTGGCTTAACATTTGTGTCAGTTTTGTGGAAGTGAGCCTCCATAATTAGGGAATACAGATCAGGTTTCTGTCAGATTTATAACCTCTCACTCTAATTTAATGCTCACTCCTTCGGTGCCGTGTCACACTGGGTGCACAGGAGGTTCCCCCCCCCAAGTCTTTTCCGCTTGACTAGTAAGAAAGTTGCCCATATTACACAGCTGACAGCAAATGGGATCGTTCACGGAGATGTAAGGGCATATGATTTGCTAGTATTTAACAGTGAACTCGCCCATCAAAACAGATTACATGATCGGAATTGGTGTAAATAATACATTTACACGAGCCTGGAATTTAGTTTCAACTGCTCCACGTATCTAAGGCACCCAATGCAGGTTTTTGTGGTGCTTTTCAGTAGAAATTCATGTGCAAAACAGACTATGGAATTAACAGCTTGTAATTAGGAAGGTATTTTCTGGTAGGCTTGAATAGGCCTTCAAGAATAGGGTGCCTTCTGTCTGAAGATACTTCCTCCCCAAGCTGCTTAAAAAGTGGCTGTTTGCTGCAGGTTGTGAGACGTGACATGAACTTCATACACAGAAGCACATTCCACTCAGTATTTTTGACATCTAGAATGAAAAAAAGATGGTCTAGGGTTTTGGCATTTGAAAAAATTATAGCACTACCACTAAAGTCTCCCCTATGATGCTTTTACCAGGTTGCTTTGAAGTTACCGTCAAATGTAAAGACATAGCTCTTGCCTGATTGTGGCGAGGCCAAGAAACTTCTTTTAAGATAAGAGATCCAAATGTATCACAGTTTTAATTGATATTTTCCATTCTCCCCTGGTGCAGAGGGAGATTTTGGGCAGAGGCCTGTTGTTAGGATATGCAAGCAGAGCATGTGTCAGGCATCATGCTCCTTTGAGCCTGACGTATGTAGTTTGTCTCTAATTAGAGAGGAAACTCCTCTGGCTTGCAGCGGTTACTGCCTATGAGCAAGTAGCTGGTGATGCTCTGTGGTGAAGTGCAGTGCACCAGGGTGCTCTGAGGCCACCTGGACTGAGACAGTGAAGCCAAGGACTCCACTCAAGCAGCTATTTGCTGCTGATGAGGCCGTGGGGAGTGTTCAGCAGAGAGTGCTTTCAACTATCTGGCATAAGGTTTCTTTCTCTTCTTTCTCTGCTGTGAAATTTGCTTAAACATTCCAGCTTCACTGATTTAATTATTTATTAACTTGTGAGTGAGGAAAGATGGAAACCTTTTGGTAGCAATGCAGCACTAGTTTGTCCTCAATTACTCAGGAAGCTTTCATTTCAGATCAGTAGTTGCTTGCTCTCATCTTGGCATTTTGCATCCAGAGCTGGAGGAGGACTTTTGTGACCAGAAGCTTGCCAGTTCAGAATTTGCTATGTCAGTTAATTAATAAAAGACAATACTTCTTCCTGTAAGGTTTTATTTACTCATAGCCTTACGCTATCACAGCCACAACACTACTTTTGCACTTCATGGCCCACGGAGGCATTGTTCTCCAGTATCTGTGTAGATGGGTGTCAGGAACTGAACTGGACCTGTTTTTGAGAAGTTGAGCTGGTCCTGCAATTTGTGTGTTGCTAGAAATTGGATGGATCTAATCTGAGTTTATACTGCTTTTGTTGGCCAAGATGTGATGTAATGGCAAGTTGCACAATGAAAATATGTAGTAGAGCAATGGTATCTGCTATTTAGTTTTTAATCAACACACCAATCAACAGTTTCTGGCCAGTAACCTAGATGCTGGGCAGGACATAAAAAGGAATGAACATACATACTTTGCTAATTTACTACTATGAAAGGGAACCTCACTCATTATGCTGTGGTGAGGCTCTCTTAGGATGAGTTCTGTGTGTATTTGAGGTTACTTTGCCGTTCCCAAAGATCCAAACTTTTCCTAAATGCAGATGTCAGTTTTGGTGTCTGAGTGAACAGTGATCATTGTGGCTTTACTGGGATACAGAACTGACCAGTGTAAATCTGTCACACAGATTTATTAAGTGAAACTCTAGACTTATTCTTGTCTTTTCTGTAAGTCCTTGAGACCATGCTTTGCATGGAAATCAACATTATGTCATTTTAGTCACAGAACATTTCCCTTTTGTAGTAAATTATGTCCTGTGTCATTTGGAAAGTCATACTCTGCCAATTTTTTTTTAGGAAAAAAAAAAAAAAGTAATGTTGTTATCTTATTCAAAGGCCAGAAGTAGGAACAATTAGAAGAATAATTGTAATGAAATTTTCTTTATAATCAAATTTTGGATAGAGGAGTTGCATAGCATGTATCTGTGGATTGAATTTTTTAAAAAGGGCTGTATTTTTTTCATACATCCAGCAATAACTGTTTGCAGTCTGAGGAAGAGATCTGTGCTGCATGCTCTAGATGGAAATCCTCCCAGTGCTGACACTTGGAATTTAGTGGGAGATGGAGCATCAAGTATGTGGGAAAGGAAGGAGTTTAATAACACTGCCCTGAGCTTGAATACTTGGATGTGTAATATGTTATATTTTGTATATAAACACAATGCTAATAAGATGAGTTTAACTGTAGAGCCAGTACCACTCTGATATCCCTTCTCGACAGCTGAACTCATTTTCCCAATGGATTATGGAGCTGTATAGCTCAGCCTGCTGCTGTGAGCAGACGCCTGCACCAGGTGTCTTGGGGGGAGCCCTGCGATGCTCTGACCTGGGAGCGTAGTCTGAGTCTTGTGGTAATAGTGAGCGCATTCAAAAAATTCTTCCTCTTGCTGAGACTTGCTCATTTATTTGATACAGAATGTGTGCAGGTTTCTTCTCATGGTGTGTGTGAAGGATTTCTTTGTGGAAATAGATGAATGTTGCTGTAATAATTTTGCTTTGCAGAATCCTTTCCCTGAGAAAGATACTGTACAAGCTTTGAAATGTTATAGTCCTTGGCATCATACATGTTTAGGATCCCTTATGTATCAAATACAGTTCATGGCAAAGCTAAAGAAGTCGGTGTCCTATTGAAAGGCCCTTTATATCTTGTCTTTTCTTTGTTCAACAGGGAACAAAGTTTGTCATCCTGAGACACCAGACCTTTGACGAGGCTCAGGTAACCTCTGACAGAGCGCACGGCACTAACAAAGAGTCCCTGTCAGCCTTTGTAGAAGACGTTGATACTTCAGTCAGTGTTGACTTTCCAGAAGATGAGGAGTGTGTTGGTGAAGTGCTAGACTGTGGTTCTTCGGATCTGTCGGTTCATGGAGGAACAGAAGCAGCTCAGCATGCAGATGAAAAGATGACAGCAGCAGCAGCATCCCAGAAGGTGTGATCATATGGGCAGATGAGGTGGGTGATAGACAATACTTGATACAAAATTCCTTTTTATCTTATCTGATTTGTATTCTTGGCTGTGATCAGAAATACAGCTTGTTATTTCTAATTAATTCTTTAATTTTCTTTTATTTATATTTTGAATTTAGCAAAATGCTATTTCATGTTGGAAACGTTCTCAGTCTAACCCAAAATGTATTAAAAAGGCTATTTGCTTTAATCAGTGGGATTTTTAATCTTATTATATGCTCCTCAAAAATGAATATTTATTTGTATTGTACAGTACATATTTACATAAATTAGTGTTATCCTTGGTTATTTTGCCAACCATAATTTATACGCTTTTTAGTTTTATCATAAAATAAATCTTGCCTCTGATATTCTAGGCCCGTTTTTAGCATCATAGCAAATTATCTTGGGAGGAACCATTACACAGTCAGTGAACTATCCTGCTTGAGTTTAAAAAAAAAAAAAAAAACAAAACCAAAACCAAACCCTAAAATGTGTATCAGATGCTCAGCTTCCACCAATGAATCCAGTCTTTCTCTTCACTGTATCCTGTAAGTCAATGTTTACAGGCTTTTGGAAACTGCAGATTTGTAAAAATCATCTGAAAAGTAGAATATTTTTTTAATGTTTAGTTTTTCACACAAATCCAGAATTCCTTGCCTCATTGATTCTTTTTAAATGTTAAGATTAATTTTTCAAGCTACCAGGTTTGCTTGTTTATGTGTCATTTCCACAGAAGGTTAATTTCAAATATTGTTCAGAAATGTTGACAAAACACTTGTCAAGAATTTACTTGAAGTTATGTTTCAAGTACATAATTGTACACAATACTGCTCAATGGAGCTCTTGGGGAGAGATGGAGGCTTTATATCCCAATGAATTGCATACGCTCTCCATTTCACCACCATTAACTTGAAATATAAAAATATAATTAAAAAAAAAAAAAAAGGTACACCTCCCTTTGAATAGCCTTCCTTTCTTTTCTCTGTAATTTTGTGTGTGTTTAGGGCAAGAAGTAACTTTGCTGTTATTGACCGGTTCCCTGTATCTTGTGGTATTGGCTTGCCTATAGGTGGGAGGAGGGAGTGACATGATTGACTCATGTTCCAAGATGCTGTTCTCTAAGGTTAGCATCACGTGGGAGTCTGCTGATCCTTACCTGAAGAGTCAGTTTATAGGGCCTCTGAAAGAACTGGCAAGAATATCTCTAATGTTGAAGTTATTGGGTTCTGGGCAATTACCTTGTTCAAGCACGTCCCTGGAAGTTTGTTGCTTTCCCTAGTACCTGGTGATAGCTGAATGAAAGTTTTGAATGGGGTCCAGTCAGTGATGGCCAATTAAGGAAAGCAACTGGAATATCTGAAGAAGTTCCTAACATGCTGAATGTGGGGTTTTGCTGGAGTCCATGTACAGCTATAGAGCACCTGTCACAGTGGTCAGTGTAAGAATTAGCATTTATCGGTGCCTTGATCAAAACAGAGACTGAATTCAAGGGTCGTCCCTAAAGATGCAGCAGTTTACCTTGCTTCATGCTGATCAGCTAAAGTTCCTCATGGCTTCTGGTGACTGTTGGATGCACAGATAGTATGAAAAAGAAAGTCTGTAGGCTATAAGACAACAAAAACCCATAGAAAATGATTCCAGACAGTTGCCAAAGACATGAACTCTATCCCAGTTGCATCATTTCCCCCTTTTTTTTTTTTTTTTTTTTTTTAAAAACCTAGTAATAGTTCTTCCCCAGAGATTTTTTTCATGAGGAAACCAAGAGTTGTGTATCCTATGGGGTCTGTGGCTGAGGAGCTTAAAGTGAGGGTGCATTATGTAGCTGGGGGCTGCTAAATTTCTTGTCTAGCACTACTTTTCTGCTTCCTATATACTGATAGGCAGGATGTTGTGGTCCAAATAATCAGTAGTTTTATTCAAGACCTAGCGATAAATGATGATGGTGCTGCCTATTTTTAAAAGAAAATATGGATTTGCACATAAATTACCCAAATGAAAACATAAAATTATAGCATTCCTAGTTAATAGGAATGGGCATTTGCTGTAACATGCCTTTATCTTTCAGAGGAACGTATTTGTTTTCAAAGTGTGTGTCTCCCCCATTTTGGGCACAAAGCAGTATTTTTCTTTGTTAAGCAGTTATGCACTTAGTACACGATAACTGTTACAGATACAGTGTATATGTCATGAATTACACACACAAGCATCTCAAAACAGTACATCTCTGTGTGTGTGGTTTGTACAGAACATATGGGCACCAGAAAGAGTGTCTGAGCCAGGAAGTTGTTACGTTATATGTTCAGCACAGAAGGACAACCTGGGGAGGGGGGGCTCATTTGGGTATATTGTGTTTTTAGGTAACAACAGGATTGTCTGTACAGTTTTTCTGTCAGTTTCAGCCATGATGTAGCTGAGAAATTCAGCCACGTGGGGGGGGGGGATTCACATCTTACAAGCTTCTATTAGAATTAATTCAAATGCTGATGGTGACAATTGCTTTCTTCCTAAACCAGCCTGCAAAATGAGTAAGTCTGACACTGGTGTTAGATTTTAAAAGTGGCTGGAAATCATTCTCTAACATGGAAAAACCATGTTCCCTACTTGTGTAGCCATAGAAATTTTTTGCTTGAATGGGACTGTAGAAGTAGATGAATTTCTGCTTTTGAAAGCATTGTCTTTGCTCTTTGAATTGAACTTATGCTTTATATCAGTCATGCAAATTTTCTGTCTTCTATCTTATGGTATCTCTGTTTCCACTCCTGTTCATGTGTCTGCAGCTCAGGGTTGGAATGAAAAAACTCATTCCTAAGAACAGGCTGCAGAAACAAAAGCTCAAAGGGTAGCTGAAGAAGGGGGTGTGTAGCTGCTGGCCTGACACATGCTGTAGATATAACCAATGCTGGCTTCTGCTGATGTTATATCTGAACAGGCTGTAGAACTGGGTGGTCAGTGTGTGGTGAGCCCTGTACTGCTACGGTCATACCTCATGGCACTTCATCTAGGTGTTTTAAATTGACTTGGGAAATGTCTGTTGAAGACATATGATGGTGTAGCTGTGCTGTAAGAAAATGGGGTACAACCTGCAACTGATTTCTCTCTATTATTAGTGTTCCTATATTTATATAGATAGATATCAATAGCTATAGATATTGCAGTAGCTCATCTGTGAGCATTAGTTATAGGTTAGGGGCGTGGTATATGGAGCAGCACACGTCTAAGGCAGATGATTCTGCCCCTGAAAAAAATGTAGTCTAAACAGGAATCAAGGTACTGATACAGACAGCCCAAATGCATTTTTGTTTTTCATGTGGCCTCTAGCAGTACTTAAAGACTGCAAATATCCTTAATATCTTATCGTTTTGACTCCTATTATTGTGGAGCTCTGTGGTTATACATATTTCAGCATCGTCTTTTCATGTCTCCCTACGTCCTTCTAACTGTTGGACAAGTTGGTACGTGAGATGCCTCCTTTTATGTGTGCTAGATGATGTAGATTTTTTTCAAGGGAGGGAGTAATTAAATTACTGTTTCAAAGGAGTTCTTCACCATGCTAATAACTTATCTGTAAGCTTATTAAAGTAGTTGTTTGAGATTATACATCAGTTTAGTCATTTTAGAGTACAAAATTATGATAAATCATAATTCCATCTGTGTTGGGGCTGCTATGACTTCTGGATGTCTAACCATCTATGTCTGACAGTTTGAAATATCATATTTGCGTGTACCTGGAGTGGGGAACAGGAAGATAACTACAATTCCCACTGTTTCATGTTCTGTGTGTTGACACCATGGCTGTGTTCCTGTTGTGCCATCAGCCAGTGTTCAGGCAGCAGTTAAAGGGTGTTGGATGGAGGTAAACAGCAGTAATAGCTACCAAGGGAAAGTCCCTTGTTTCTCCTGTACTGCAAAGGAGACTTGGCAGCACTTGGGACCTCTGTCTTTCCCCACCCCCAATGGACATGAAGGAGGGAAGACGACTGGCCGGTGGCAGAGCTAGTGTTAAATACTCCAGCTTTGGTGTGGTCTGCTGTTCCTTAGGTCCCTCCACATAAGTCCTTAGAGGAATAGTACTATGATAAAGGCAGACAAACATGTGATGCCATGGCACAATGTATGCATTTGGACAGGAGACACTCAGCCTTTTTGAAACCTCTCTCTGCTTCTAGGGACAAGACTGGTGTAGAGAGAGGGAAGAGGAGAGGGGAATACAATGGAGTTCAGTCCTGCAGCTCAAATATGTGTGCTCCTGCTAAAATTTTTCCTTCTAGTGGAGCTCAGCTTTTCTTTTTCATACATTTTTGGGACACAGTTGGGAAGTCTCCAGGTTAAAAATATTTTGAGAGGAACTGCTTAGAGTGATGTAATACTTAGCCTTGGAAAAACTGTTTCAGAATGGAACAAGGGAAATTTTTGAGTGATAGCTATCAATATCCTATCCAGACTGAACCAAAGGCCTAGGAAATGGAGCAAAATGTACCTCTGCTGCTCTCCCTTGCCACTGGAAGTGTGCGCAATGAGGGATGATGGCACCAGAAGAAGTGTGACTGAAGAAATGGGACAGTTTTTTGTCCCATTAAAAAAGCATAAGAGGTGCCTTATCCCCATTGCTTTCTATACTGTTATCATTTCTTCAGGGCTATATCTGAACTCGAAGTGCATCGTGGGCCCAATGTGCTAACTTTCATCTCTAATGATAGCTGTTTAAATCCTGTTTGCACTTTGCACTTTTTGCTCTGGTCATTCTCTATCCCAAAATGTTAGTCATTGTAGGAACCCAATTGCATTAATTTTGGAAGAGGATTGAGAGGATTTAGCAGCATAATAATGAGTTATAATTCAGAATGAGGGCAGATCTATTCCAAGATCATCTTAATTTGTTGCTTTACTTTTCTTTATAGAAAATTAGACCCACAACATTTCTTTTGGGATTGACTTATTCTAAAGGAGCAAAGAAACATTGGTGCATAGCGCCTGTGGGAGTTGCCTGGCAGGTGTGTGCTCCACTCCCCCAAACTGCCTTGCAGATGCTGGTGTTACACATGGTCTTGCTCCTCAAAGAGAGAAAGACCAGGGTTACACAGTCATCCAGGATGCTTCACTTGCAGGCAAATAGTGTAAAATTTCCATGTGGGGGAGTCTCTTTGTCAGTATTCGAGGTATCGCTCCCAGGCTGCATTCCTAGGAGACTAACTTTCTGCCTCGTATAAGTTTTCACCATCAGCACTGACACTTGGTTTTATTAAAATTATCCATTTTCCATTGAATTAAAGTGGTATAATGAATTAAAAATTAATAGTTTTATTTGCAGAATTTTCCTGTGTTTTAGTGACTTGAAACCGAGCCACATAAAACTGATTTCTGATTCTCTCTTTCAGTTAAATGTATTTATCTTGCTGATGTATGTGGTATGGATTACCATACCATATTTTAACATGCTCTAAAAACATATCAGCAGATGTGTAAAAAAGTGAGTTAATAACATAAATGTCTGCTATCGTGATGCTTTGTAAAACCATACTTAATTTAATCCATACACTAAGTGTGCTTTCCAGTTACAAAAATTTATGATAACTATCAGGCAGAAGTGAAACCGTGATACAGAATTGTGACTGATGTAAAACAGACACACAAAATGAGTAGCATTAGAATACTTACTTTGAAGTTTGTTAAAACCAGTAAAGTGATATCCACTTTAAATGAAACCTGCTGTTCCAGATACCTACTGGATTTTGGGAACATTTCACTTTTGAACTCGGTCCTTGCACTCAGCTTTAGCATTTATTGTGTGGTGGGTTGGTTTTTTTTAATGTAGCAGGGAAGAGAAAAGTAGCTGACCTACTCAGATCCCTTACTATCTTTGCTCACAGACAGATAGTTGAGTATGTTCGATATCTGGGCAGACAATATTTCTTGAAATACCTTTGAGAAATTAGCTTGCTCTAACAGTGTAAAGTTGATAAAAATAGCTGGTTGGTCCCATTCAGTGTAGTACCACTGGCACATGAGAATAATGGAAAAAATATTGAGTCATTTAAGAAGGGATTTGAAAATGACAAAGCAAACGAGCAGTTAGGTTGGTCACTCTGAGTAAACTTTTTAGTGTTTTATTGATGTTTTTGACAATAATTTGAACCGTAGGGACCAATTGCCAGCTTTGCGAACCTTTCCAGTTAAATGGGCAGGTGGAAGGAGGCAGATGTCTTCTCCAATTCATTTGCATTTATTTATGGAGAATGGGCAAAGTTATGGCTTCCTGAGCACAGCTGAGATCCTGCTAAGAAGCAGTTCAGCATTCAAATATCTAATATGTATGTATTTGTGTTGCATTAAGACTTATTCCTATTTGAATTGTAACAGTGATGCATGGAATAGGGCAATGAATTGCAGGTCTGTCATTAAACAGGAGCTTTCTGGGCATTGGCACTGTGTTCATATGTGTATTCTGAATAGGGATTTATATATGTTTAATAGAACTGAGCGTGCCAGAATTCTCCTGTACTCATAAAAAAAAGTAACACGGCCATCTGAAATGGACTGAAAAGGCTTGGTTTTGGAGAGATCAAAGCGAGCCATGTTTTCCCTGATCTGTTAATCGCTCAGATAATATATGCATATTGGTCTTCTAACAACAAGATTGATGATTAGACTATCTAGTGAGTTATGTATGTTTGCATGTAAAATGACAGACAGAAAACTCAGGATGATGACTTTGCTCATATAAGAAGGACCATTTTAATGATGTGTGTTGTTTGAGACATGTTAGTGTGTAAATTACATGTGTTCTGAATCAAGGCAAATAACACAGTTCCCCCATCATAAAATTCTGAAGTTGTTCAGAGTTTCTCCCAGAAGGGATTTTTTTTTTTTTTAACATTAATTTCATCAAGTCAAATTACTATCTCTGGGCTAACCACATGACTTCTAGAAGGACCATATCTAATGGATGCCAGTGGATGTAGCATCTTCTGTTTGTCAATACAGCAGTGCCTGAGCTTTGCAGTTCTGTGAGCATTTGAATGTTATGGGAACTGGAACTTCCTACTTCAACTAAGACACAGAAGCAGATTGGTAGTCTACAATCTGGGTTGTTATTTTGACAACTGACCATACTGGCCAAATTTCCATGATATTTCTGTAGCATTGATCAGAGCTGTAGTGTCATGAGAGAAAATGAGAACAAAACAGAAGCAGTATAGAATGCTCAGATGAGTACTACAAAATTAAAATCAAGTTCCACTTGGATTTTCTGCTGAAGTTGTGTACCTGCTTTGACTGTGCTCATAAACATGTGAGAACTGTTCCCAGGACAGGAAGCTGGGGCTGCACATGCTCCTCTGTCCTCAAGTGTTTGTACTAGAATTAGCTGTACTGTGGTGGGACACCGTGTGACAAGGAAGGGTCAGAGTCTGCAAGGCTCCTCACCTCACTCCCTGACAGAAGCCATTGAATAAACCAGGAAAAATGTCACACCTCCCAACCAGAACTGGCTGTGCACACTTACTGTGTTGTCAGAAAGGTAACAAGGAATTCCACTCAATCATCCAAGGCATGACTTGTGAATAATGTTCACTTTTATCCTAAGAGTGGAAGGTCTGGCAGCCCTAAACATTTCTTAGTGTCTCTGTCAGTTCTGGTTCCTTCTGGATGGGAGTTTTCAGTAGCTCTCATGACTTCTCCCCTTGTTTTTTTTTCAATCAGGAGGGAAGTTTGTACAAAACCAATGCCATATAATCTACAGGACCATTCTATGCATGTGTATTTCTGAAACGCATACATAGCCATGTATGGACAACTAGAAGAAAATGAATTTGCAAAATGAATCAATTTAGAAGGAAATATAAAGAAACAGTGTCTAACTCATTGTGTCAGTGGATAAAGAGAATTAGAGTTATTAACTTGCTATATATAATTTTCTTTATTCCAGGAGGTAGTGTGCATGCCTCGTGCGTGTTCTCTTCCACCATATTATCCAGCATCCAGTGGTCTAGTCCAGTGAATCTGGGACAGGTGACTTGGGAATAAGCTAAATCCACCTTTGTGCTGTGGCTCACATAGTGCTTTGTGTAGTGATGTTTATTTTTTGAGGACAGTTGCCTGGAAGGAAAGAGGCAAATCGTAACTGACAGGGTGGAAGATAGTTTGCTGTGCTCCAACTGATGTGGGATTTGATCCCCTTCTGACAAGAACAGCACCCCGTTCAGTTTGCTTTAGATCACACATTTCTTTTCAGAACCCATTGTCAGAAAGCTGCTGAATAACTTTTTCAAGAAGAGTGTATGACAAGGAGAGCGGTAGCAGGGACAAAGGCAGCTATCTACGTTACCACCACTTTGTTGAGATGCCTGACTTAAAAACATACATCATTCCCCATGTAAGAATGGAGACCTGGGGCCAAACATCCTTCAGCTGCTTTGCCTAGAGAATCAAAGGTGGGAATGAATTTGGCCTTATCTCTTGCCCCATCTTGTTTGTAGCAGTGGAATTGCTGGTGGGCACAGGGTCAAGCTGAGACCCAGGACCGTTTGGCTGTTCTGAACAGGATACCCTTGTTCTCTTGGTCAGTTATGGATGCCTTGTGTGAGGGTTCAGGACATTTCCTTTCTCTTGCCTAAACTAGCTTAATTAATATTTCCCATGTGTTAGTGTTTTTTTGGGTTTTTGTTTGTTTGGGGTTTTTTTGTTTGGTTTTTTTGTTTTTTTTTTTTTTTTTTTTTTTTTGTGGGGGTTTT
>JANHGN010000326.1:64795-85477 GCA_024605025.1 Megaceryle maxima
CGGACCTTGAAAAAAATTTAATCACCAGATTTTTCCCAGGAGATTATGGCCAACATGCTCAGGAGGCATGGTTGGTGTGGTTGTGTTTATTGATGGCAGTTAGCTGGCTGAAGAAAAGTACTCCTCTTAAATAGTGGAAAAATAAAAGATTGGACTTTATTTGCAGCATCCACCAATCTACATTAAGCTTTCTCAACCATACACACATGTTGTAGCCGTCTAGGGAAGACAGTGAGCTTAGTTTAATAGTTCTTCCTCACCATATTGCAGTTCTCCTAGTGTTACACTGACTTTTGCATTCCTGGCATTAGAAATGAGCTGTCCTACCTGCTTTTTGTCTGCTTTGGATGGTGGTACAGCTTTGTAAAGCACATATAATGTTTGTTTCAACTGAGCTGATGAAATGGTCTTTATTAAAGTGTATCTAATTCTAAGCAAAGACTGGGAATCCTCACACAAAAAAAAGAAAATTTCAAAGCACTGGAGGGTTGAGGAAACCTCTAGCCAACTTGCCTGGATTGTTCTGGGAGCATAATTCTGCTAACAAGCAATGTGCAGCTGGGATCAGTGGAAATGCTGCCGTAGGATCCATGCTTATACCATTCCTTCAGATTGAATGAGTGAGCACAACTGCTTGCCTGCACAGCAATCTCTAAAAGCAGCTTTTTATATTAGGCTTTGATATAAATGTGTATATGCATTAAAAAAAAAAAAAAAAAAAAATCTTTATGAATACTTACCATGTTAATTTTGTCTGCAATGACAGACCCCTTGTGTTAGAGTGCAAACAACCAAAGCTGGTCTTGCAGTGTCCTTCATCAGCTAGAGATCACTGCTATAAACTTCATCTGGACAAAGAAGTAGAACTGTTCATTCTCAACCAAATTTCTCATGGTCAGATGCTGTTTGCTTTCCTTACTTTAATACAAAAGCAAGTCCAGTCATATTCCCTAGGTTTGTATTGGAATAACATTAACATCTTCAGACTATAAACTGCTTGTTATTTTTGTATTCAGAATTTTCTGCTATAGGTGTCTGTTCAGTTGTTTTGCTTCTGTACAGAACAGAATAATATCCAGGTCATCTTACGGAAAAAGATCAGTTATTTAGAAAATTGTTAGATTGCTTCATGATGGTAATATATATTGCTATATACAAATATACACACACATAATCTCAAGCATAGTTTACACTGCATAAATGACTTGAATGTTTGCTGTGATAAATTGTAGCTTCCACTGTCTCCTGTTTCTTCAGCAAACACAGACGAATTCAAAGCAGAGTTGAAGGTGGATCTATTTCTTCAGCTTCAATGGATTTCCGTGCTTGTTTTGCAGCAGCTCTTGAATACTAAAAGGTAGTTGCTGAGCTCACGCTTCTTGACCTAAGGCTATGTTGGTATTAGTTGTTATAACCCTTTAGCGATTCAGACTAAGTGGGGCACTTCATTAGCTCCAGTTAAAGACAAAACAAAAATGTTTGTTTAAACTAGAAGATCTTAAAGCTGTGTTTCTTTCACACCATTTAGAAGATTTCCCACAAGCTTTGCCCTTGGGGTTGTCTTCAAAAACCAACATTTTTTCAGGTGCTCTACAAACTGAGACTGGCTTTCCAGTAACCTCTTCCTCACTCTTAACCCCACAGTGTGTGTGCGTGTTGTATCTGAACCACGTTGGCTACATGGCATTTATTTTTCAGACTTCCTGGGGGCAGTATCATACTGCACAAAGTATATTTCATCCACTATTGAGTGAAACTGATTTCCAGTTGAACACTGGTGTAAGTATAAACCAGGTACTCAGAATGATGCTTTGATGTACATCATTTCACTGAATTTTTCATATTGTGTTCTCTCTGTTATTGCACATCAGGTGACCCTTGTGAAAATAGAGAGCTAGCAGGGGCAGGTTGGGGAAGTGTCTTTTTAGTGATGTTTATCCACAGCATCCCCCTTTGATTTGTACTCGTAGGTATCTCACCTTGGCGCTGACTGGCCACATCCTTTATACGTATCAAGACTGATTTGCAGAAAAGTTACTCTGTGTAAACCATGGTAAATGAAACTCTGTCTGAATAGTGACTTTGAGGGAGAGCAGAGGACTGAGGAGCTTATCAAGTAAAGCCAAGGGAAAATATTCCATGGCAAACCTGTGAGCTGTATGCTTAGAGGCTGCCTGTAGGTGTGAGGACAATACATACTACATAGTGTAATAGGCCAGAAATGAGGCTTGTATAGTTGGATGGGCATGGGGGGTAAAACTGGTCATTTGGTTTGATGAGTTTTTGTTCCCTGACAGGGGAACTTCAGCAACCTGAAAAACAAATTCAGAACTGAAGGCTCATATGCTTTTCTTGAAGGTCCAGAGAAAAATGACAGTTATTGAAAACTATCCATTTGTCTTCAGGGTGAATGTTTCTACTACCTGGTGCAAATGCCTTCCCATAGTGTAGAAATCATGCTACATTCTTTGGTGCCCACTATGATTAATCAAGCTGCTTGTGTTTCAACATGTTGTAAAATGAGGTGCTCCATCAAGACAAGAAATAGCTATTGTTTAAACAACTCCTCCAGCATCCTGCTGTTTGATTCTCAGATAACAGTATTATGGGATTTTGGAAAAGCTTTGCCTATCGGGTTTACTCAAGAGAGTTTTTTAAAGGAGTAAATTAGAATCTTAAAAAGCTATGGATGTGGGAAAATAGAGTTGTATTTTAAGACAACAAAGTCCTAAGAGTATATGAAAAAACAGTGATTCTCTGTATGTGATTTACATCAAATGTAATGAAGCCACTGCAAACTTTGCTGCCTATTACATGCCTCATGCTGATCTGGGGCTGCAGGTCCTGTAGGATATGTTGGGAATTGTAGTGTAGTGTATATAATTGATTTTTCTGGATCTTGAGACATTCTTTAATGGTGACACTTCTTATGCAGTTGCCTGTCAGCAAAATCAAAACATGTAGGCAATGGTTCCATACGTTTTCTAGGATGAGCTGCTGAAGTTGGTAAAGCATCAGTAGGAATGTTCACAGTAGCATCTTAGTTTTTCTTTACTTTTTAAAAACTTTGCTCGTTTAAAGTTGCTGCTGGGGTGATAGAGAAAGTGCAAGCAAGATTTATATTTTAAACATTCTTTTGATGACATTTAGTAAATTACTGGGTTTATAGCCCATCAAAATGTGTGTGAAGTCTGTGTGTCTGCATGACTAAGCATGCATGTGTATTTTGTGGAAATGTTCCATGTCTAAGGATGCACTGAAATTATCAGTCAAATCTAAAATGAAAAAATAGTAAACCACTGAGGTCTTTTTATTTGCCTGATGTTTCTGATCCTTTGGGGATACACTGGGGTCATATTGAGAAGCTTTTCCTCACAAGACTAAGCTTTTATCCTGTTTATTTATTTATTTTAATTTTATTTTTTAAAGAAACGCCTCCCTCTCCCCCTGAAAAAAAATGAAAACCAAAAGAAAAAAAAAATCTTATCTAATTACATGCCTCCAGGAACTGGGGCTTTAAATGAAACCCCAGGTATCTCCAGATTTGTCCTAAGAAACCAGCTGCCAGCAACACCAGGTGGTGTTGTAACAATCTACATTATTATGATTACTAAAAAAAAAAAAAATTGGCCAGAACATCCACAGAAATGTACTGAATAGTAATAAAAAAGTGAATAATAATTTAAATGCTTTTCAGCTGTTCAATAAGGCCAACAGATGTAGTAACACATACTTAAGAGCATGTTACGTACTTTAAATAGAGAAGTTTAGAAGTATCATCTCATCATAGATATAAAAGAAAGCGACAGAGTAATAGGCTTATTTTAGAAGGTAAACTTTTAAGGAATAGTGTAAAAGCTTCCCTGACCAAGTCCTGGGAGCTGCAATAAGCTACATTTGATTGGGGAAGACCTACTGCACCAAGGTAAGTGGTTTCATGAAACAAAGATTCCTGAGATGAAGTTAAATAAAAGATTTTTGAGAAGTTGCCAAACTGTTAAAGGCACATAACACTGGAGCATTTGTGCAGGAAAGAAAGCAAATGATAGCAAAAGGTGAAATTTCAATGGAGAATACCTTATAAGCTTTCATATGGCATCAAAACCTGTGATGCAACCTGGTTGAAATGCAGGAAGCACAGCTTGGAATTGGTGAGAAGGCTGAAATTTTGGTGTGAAGAGTTGTAATTAGCATCAGTCAAATGGCAATACATCAAAAGTCACCCAAATCCTTATGTTAAGATGTAGGTGCTACCACTGTTTAGTGGAAAAGCAAAGAAAAACTCTGTGAATGCTTTACTGGAATCAATTATTTGTACAGATAGAAGTAAAAATCTTCTTGCATATGTTAATATTATGTAATAATATTTAGTAGCAGCCCTTATAGCATTGAATCAGAAACTTGGGCTCCCAAGTTGGAGCACTGTCTGTGGCATTACATGGTGGAGGCTTTTGCCCAGGAAGTTGGTTGGGTCAGTGTGTTCTCATGTCTCTTCTTCGTTTCCCTTGTCAGTGCTTTTCTCGCCTTCCCTTGACTTTTTGTTTTCATCCGTATCTCTTCTTCCACCAGTCCCACAATTCCTGAGCATGCCCTGTGTTCCTCCTTCTGTACGCTCCTCTGAGATGGTGTCTATCACCTGGCTTTGTTGTATCTGATTTGGTGATTTTTCTGACTGTGAAGATTCACATTTCTGGCCATGATGTAAGGGGAGGATCTCCAGGTACTCTTCCTCCATGGCTAGTGTTAGGCTGTTAGTGTAGGCTGTTAGTGTTGGCTGTTACCAACCTATTTTATTGTTTCCCTAGATTCTCCCAGCAGTGGGAAAGGGCTAAGAGCAGCTAGGAATAGGCTCCCAAGAGCCTGAAGCCTGTAATGATACTGCAGGACTACAAAGCTAACTAGAGTTCATGGTGTACCAAGTCTGGATAATGTTTTAATCCACCCAGTGAAGCCTCAGAGTTGTGGCTGCTTGGTTTCCCTTTCCTTCTCAATATAATGCTGTGCTACGTGTTCTTGGACCAGAAGCAAAAAGTAACATGGACAAACAGTTTGAAATTGGTGGGATCACAGAATCACAGAATGGTTTGGTTTGGAAGGGACCTTTCAAGGTCATCTATTCCAACCCCTCTGCAGGGATCAGGATCACTAAGAATAGAGAGCTAGTTGGCTTGCAGTGAGAGCAGCAGAATCTGTCCCTTACTGACATTAGCAGAAATGCAATTGCTGACAACAGTGTCTTCAGCCAGGGGGTCAAGATTTCGTTCCAAGTGTTTGCCCACACACATGTACAGTATCTCTAGTGGTGAAGTCCTCTACACCCTATCCCCATCCAGGATATTCATAAAATACAGGAGACATTAACATCGTTTTAAAAAGAAGTTTTATATATATGCAGTTACATAGAAAAGCTATGTATTTACTATGCTAGTTAAATGTATATACAGGAAACACTTCTTAAAGTCTGAAAAGCTGTCTTCTACCTACAAGAGCACAAATACTTGAAGTTAATGCCAATAAATTACAGATTCTGCCCTTTAACCAACACTATCCTTATTCTCTGGAAAGGGGTGAGTTCAGGCTGAAGCATCAGTCCTGATTTTCTGCCTTGCCTTCAAATTTCCATACATTTTGAATTTGTCATACATTTAGCATTACTTCAATGTGTTTCTTGTGTGTGGTTGAATACAAAGAGCAGGAGGTCACGAGAGGCATCACCTTGTTATATCCAGAGGTCAAAGCTAAGAGAGTGTCAGTTTCCATTTTAGGCTTTTGTGGCATAGTTGACATTATATATACTCTTAGGTATGCAATGCAAATCACATTCCTGCAAGCTAATTATAGGATAAATGTAGCCACTTAACTAGGCAGCAGGCATGTCATCTCAGCATGGAGCTATCATATTATATACATTTGCTGTCTACTGTATAATTAACAGGATAAAAATATTACTGCCAGATACCATAAAAAAAAAAATTAACACTATCTTAATTGTCTTTTCAGATCAGGTATAGCCTATTACCATTTCAAAAAAGACCTTCTCTAATACACTAGAATTTTAAACTTCATTTGCTGAAGATGCCATTAATCCTTTTTCACACTTTGATCTGCCATTGTGATACCTCTGGACTTCGGCTTTTCTGTTTTGCTTTTGAACTCTCCTTAAAAACTATTACTGAGATTTAGTGGCTTAAAAACTGAGATTGCTCAGGACTCTCCGTTTGATTTTTTTTTTTTTTTTTTTTTTTTTTTTTTTTTTTAAACTTAGTGACAGTGCATTTGGGTTTTACCATAACAAAGATGTATGCAGCCTGTAATGAGTGTTTGTATAGGGTACCTTGTTTCCAAGCTTTGG
The DNA here is from genome assembly GCA_024605025.1 of Megaceryle maxima. Taxonomy (NCBI): domain Eukaryota; kingdom Metazoa; phylum Chordata; class Aves; order Coraciiformes; family Cerylidae; genus Megaceryle; species Megaceryle maxima. Next base: position 71,148 of record JANHGN010000326.1, read on the forward strand.
ACATTATTCTTGTTTAATCCAAATTTTGTGGTTTTCTAATCTCTCATTTTTAATGTGTATCCTTTAACATTCACTGCTGTCGTACAAGGCTATAAATGAGTGGAGTTTTTGAAAGTTTTATCCTCATTCTAAGTAGAGTATGAGTTCGTATTTGTGTAATATTTTGATGAAAAGTGACTGTGATTCCTCCCCCTCCTTGTAAAACTGATGTAATCTCTCTGATCTGAATGCAACATCACTGCTGGTGTTATCTGCAGTTTGTAACACTCATGTGAAACTGCTGCGAATCTTTAGAATCTGAATGCTGCTTTTGCCACTTGGAATTGATTCTATAATGGCTCACATTCAGAAAACATTAAGAATACATGTTTATTTTTAGGTCTTTGTGGCAGTAATTGAATCTGAGGACTTTAATTAATTTAATGAATTGCTCCTGAATTATTTGCTACAGCAGTTTTCAAATTGCTTCTGGTCCTAGAAAATATACCTGTCTTACAGACCTGTAAAACCTAGTAACTGGAGAAAAGATTGAGATAAATGTAGCACCATTTAATCTAGCCAGGCTTTTTCTGTTATTTCTGTTGCAGAAGGTCTGTAGGAATTTTAGGTAGTTCTTGCATATTTGCTTAAATGTTGACATTGGTAATGACACACATGGCTAACAGATTTTCCACATGTTTTCCTCCCTGGATGACATCTTCCTACTCCATCAGGACTCAAAGTCTGATTGGGGAGGCTGTTGATTGATTGCTTAGAGCACATGAGGTTTGGGGAAAACACAAGAATGACAGTTTATATAAATATCCTAATACGACACATTTTTCTAGGTTTACCCTAACTTTTATTTTTCTCTGACCTAGAAATGATTTTTATAGGTGTACAAAAACCCACAGATACTTTAGAAACACAGTTGACTCACTCAGACATCTTGTTAGCATTTTGTACTTAATTGCTTCTTTCTCTGCTTACCCAGGGGGGAATTGTACATGCCAAGATGGAGCTCTACTAGATCTAATAGGAGAAAAAAAGAAAAGGAAATAATGACTAGTCTTCCAAATCGTTCTTAGTGCTCCAGGAGATGAGAGGGGGTGCTTTTCCCTGGCAGTGAAACCCAGAAAGGTGTAACTGGCTCATCTAGTGTCTCTTAAATTTTCAGTTTAGGAGTGGCATTTTTACGACAGTCCATCTTTCTACACGAAGAGCCCATTTTAAGCACTGAATAAGGTACTTGTGGAAAAAGTAGCTATTCTTTGTAGAAGTCATTTTAAAAAGAATATTGTTAACCCTGAAAGTGTTGCTGCTTTGTGTGAGACTCTGCAAAAATTGAAGATAGTTTTATGACAGCCTCTTTCCTCTATGAAGACCAAAGGGCAGCCTAGTATTATACGTATGGATACAGCTTTACTAGTGAATTGCCAAAAGCGTTCCTTAGAAAATAAGAGACCTCCAAGAAGATGTTTGTATATTTATATATAAGTCCACAGAGGGATATATGAATATGCCATGCTGATACCTGTCTTGCTAAAGCTATGGAATGGAGTAATAGTATTTTTTTTTTCATGCTGAGCTACTTGTGCACAGAAGTGATTAGTGAATTTCCAGATATATGGAAGTGCAAAATGACCATATTTTAAAGGATTTTTTTCCAGGACCAAAGGGAAGTGCCAGTCTTGGCTCTCCATGTCCTGCAAATGTAGTGATTTTCCACAGAAGGTGCACAGAAGGAGTTTCTTCCCTGTATTCAAGACAGAAAGCAAGTTTGGAATGTTAACATTTTATACTCCTTTGCCCTAAAAAAGGAAATAATTAAATATCAGAAAGCTGTATTTCCTTATGTGGCCCTTTCAACAGTCTTGTCCACAAAATTTTCTACTGACTTTGGTGATAATGCCAAAACTTATCTCCAGAGACAAAATGAAGTAACTCTGTACTTGAACTGAGCACTCAGACTAAAAGGCATGACAGTGTGAGGAGTGTTTCTCCAGACCATCTACAGTCACGCTGTCTCTTGACTTTTGTGCTGCCAAATTGAAGGATTTGGTTCCCAACATTTTCAGGGCTTTCAGACTGGGGCTGTTGCAACATTCTCTCACTTCAGGCACATTCTTCCTCTTGTTTTACTGAATACATTAGAGGGTTTTTAAAGGACAGGGCAACGTTAATCCTAATAGCCTTAGGTTTGAGACTTCATGCTGTTGGCTGATAAACCCGCCTGTCTCCTTCCACACCCAGAACATTTATTCAATTTACTGGCTTTATCTTCCCCAACATCCTCGGTGATTTATCCTTTTAATCTCTCCAAATCAGTTATAGCTACTATTCTTTTAACTATGGTTAAATGTTGGAAAATTCTTTTTGAATTGATGCAGCTCTAGAAAGGTTTTGCCAATCAGTTGCGTGATATCTTGTTCTCAGGATTAAAAATGACCTTGCCTGAAGCATGTTAGAAGATTAAACAGCGGCAGTTGGTGCTCCAGGGAGTTAACAGTGGTGTCCAGCTCCTCATTCAACAGTTCTGAGGAGGGTTCCTCAGTTTAACCCCAGGGTCCGCAAAACAATCCTTTTGTTGACTGTGCTTGCGGGAGAGGGGAGGAAGAAAGTGATGGTACTCTTCTGAGCTCTATCTGTATCCAGCAGCAGATGCTACTCACAGGGGTTTGTGCAGATGTTTTTGATGACATGGTCTCTGCTTGACTCTGCCTTGGCAAGATTCAGCTAAAATCCCTGGGGAGTGAGAGTTAATTTGCTCGGGGTCCTGTCTCCCAGAGGCTTGTAGCAACATCTGAATATATTTTCTTAATTCATAGAAAATGTTCCTGTTTTACAGGTACAAAGTTCCCTTGATGTAGCTTCTGGCTGTTCGCAAACCGCTTGTTAGAGAAGCCTATAAACTGAGGAGAGTTCCATGCAGCTGTGGGATAGTTCTGTCCAGAGGCGGATTTACTCTTGATACCCAAGAACTTTTAGAGACATCAACATCAGGGGTGCCCAGGCATTATCTTAGAGATGGCTTTGTTATTCATCTCTGGTTGAATTTCCTATCTCTCTGATGGAATGATATGATGAAGTAACAAATTATGCAAATGTTAAGTGTACCTTCTTTCAGGAGATCTGTAGTCCATTTAGTCAGCTGTTTTTACTGGTCCTGTAATCTGTGCTTGTTCCTATCTCCTTATGATGGATGAGTCTTGCTTTACACACAAAAATACTTGAATAGCAGTATTATTGTGATAATAAAAGCATCCTAGGTACATCTTCAGTTAATTTTACTAGGTCTGCAGTGGTCATTTAAATTGTAAAATGTATCCTATATATCTTTGTAAAGGAAGCTAGATAGGCTTAATCCAGCTCTGGTGACCCTGAGAAAAGTGACAAGCTCTGCTTTATTAGTCATGACTATGAGCATGGTTCTCTCTTATCATGACTTCTGACTGTCTGGTACAATGAAGATTTACAGAAATCTGTGATCAGCTAATCCTCTGTGTTTAAAGGAAGGGTACAGGGATTATATGGTCATTCTCTTACTGTCATGACCAGGTATCGTGGTGGGGGTTATGAGAGTTGATTTTTGGAACGTCTTTGGAAACACTGGAAGCTGTTCTAATAGCACCTTAGCTGTGAATTAAGCTGTCATCACTCAGTGATCACTGCTGTCTTATGGCTATTTTCCAGGCAGTCTGGTTTGCCTACAGATAAGAATGCTCAGCTCTTCTTGGTTTTTGTTGAGGGCTCTGTGCTTGAAACTGCTTTTGGAATTAGTAGGGAAGTGGTAACAGGGAGATGGTCATTTGAGAACAGAAAATTTTAAAAATCTTTTGATATGCCAAAAAAGGGAAATGATATCCCATGTTGCCATTTACTCCATTGATTCAATAGCTCCCTTCTTCCTCAGATGCTTTCTTAGATACCTCTACAATGTGGGGGAAGACCATCCTTGGTATCTCTTGTTCTAAATGCTCACCACTAAACAAGTGTATGTGATTCTTCACAGTTTAAGAAGAATGAAGGTAATAGCTGCCAATTTACAGCTTTCTGGAACCAGATAAGGCTTTTTGTTTTAGTCTTATTTGGGCAACCTTAGAGCTTTGCCAGCTGTACAAGAACCTATAGTCACACTTGAAACTGTGTTTCATCACAACTGTTTCCTTCTGCCTGAAGTTCATATTGCAGATGCCTTCTGACTTAGTAGTATTTCTTCTAGCAAAAGAACTGTAAAGTATTCTGTGAATAGATATTGACTATAAATTATTGGACTTTGTATCTCTAGGCAGGCCTTTGAAGCATAATTCAGTGTAGAAATGAAACATACTGGTACCAAATGTTGCTCATATCTTCTAGGAATATTAATATGGTTAGTACACAGGGAGGCAGAGGACTTGGAAACATGCAGATGGTGGTCAAATGACAGGAAGAGGAGTCCTAACAGATGAAAAATAACTAAGGAATCTTATAAGATTTTCTTTTACATCTCAAGGTATATAGAAGTGGGGCTGAGGCTGTGACATCCTCATTAGAACTGATGATTAGGTAGCACAGCTCAGTCGTTATTACAGAGTAAGGGGAGAGACCAGATAGTTTGACCTGCTGAGGTCTGTGGATCCATTCTCATTACTGTTGTTACTCATTAAAGGTGTTATGTGTTGGGATCTACTTTACTTCTCACTTCATGAAAGTAGTGTGTCAGAGCATGTGTTGCTTGCACACCCTCAAACATTCAATTTCTTTCTCACTTCACAAAGCATACAATTGAAATGAATGATCAGCCCCAATTTAACTTAAGTCTTACAGGAAAATCAGTAAAAGTGGAAGGAAATTTAGTTAGTGAAAGATGGTTTTCTTTAAAAAATAATTTAAAACAATGCAGCAAACTGCTTGCAGTAGTGTTTTTTGCAAAATACGAAGGCCAGTTGTAGCATGTGGAAGGGGTATTGATTTCCTCTGGTAGAAGCATATTATGGTTTTTTGTTCAGATACTTGAAATAATTGCCATTTATGTTTTGATTTGTTGATGATTCCTAGATATTCTCTCTGCAGTAGTTCTGATTTACTCCCTTAAATGTTAAAAGACTGGTTAATTAAATGTTATTTTGTGACCTTTGTGTGCCTTAAGGAAAGAGACATGATTATCTCATGTCAGTTTTGGGCCTTCGTAGCCATCTAACTAGAATAATATTATGCAGCTTAGTGCACTGGATTAATGGCAGCTCCACTAAATGAAAGACGAAGCTAAAGAGGCACGGTGAAACCAGTTTCTCAAACTAGTGCTGTTTCCAGGATATATTGTGTCCATTTCCATACAAATCCCTTTTTCACAGTTTGTTCTTTGTTGTGAAACAACACAAAAGTGCTTATGTATCCAATGAACTCTTTGTCTTCTTCAGTACTGATTTTGAAATAGAATCTGTTTATAAATTCATGGTTTATTGCTGTAATTTTTAACAAGCTACTTGCTCCTTCAAAGTTGAATTCTCAAAATGCAAATTCTTCACCTATACAATTTAGCAAGGAATGGTGGTAGATTTTACTCTTGAAGGGTGAGCATAAGAAACTCCCTTTGTTTCTTTTATATCAAGGAATCTTATTCTCAAATTCTTCTTGTTGCATTTTTGGGAAATAGCTGTCAAAAATTAACTTTTGCTAATTGTAGCAGCTCTAAATCACAGCAACTGAATGCGTGTTTCCCATATGTTCCCAAAACATTCCTCATTGTATAACAAAAGAAAAATCGGTGCAAAAAATACATAATGCATGTCTTATACAGAAGGTGACAAGCTTTCACTGAGATGATCATGTCTTGGGTGAATTAGGTATTTTTAATTATACACCATAGGCTTCAAATAAAAACGTCAATTAGTTTGCAGGAAAGGTGTGATTCTTATATGTACAAAAGCCACTTAACACACTTTGTTCTTTTCATGTATTTTTTTTTTTCAAAAGGTGCCTCAGAATGTGTTGAACTATAATTTTGCATCTACTTAGATGTATTTCTTTCTGGGGTTAAATATATGTTTGCAAGTAATATGAATCAGGCTGTGGACCTGTACTTGCAAAACAGCTGGAGCTGTGGGCACAGAGTCCATGCTGTGTGTTTCAGTGGGTTCTTACTTGTCCCATGGACTGAATGCCAGGTGGGCTGGATTGCGTTAGGTGTGGGCCTGCAAGGCATCTTCTAGTTTAGTTTCACACAAAAGGGGTCTAGCTTGTGCACTCCAGGACAGCTCCATGATGTGATGCAACACACAGATTGCAGGCTAACTGCTGTAGCACACTAATGGTTTGAGCTAAAGCACTGATATGATTGTGTCCACAGAGTACATGCATCATGTTCCTGAGCGTAATAAATCCATTGTGTGTTGCCGGTGCTATTTTCAATAAAAGAAATGTGCCATTTCTTTGTGTGTGTGGAAAAAGCCTGTGACATCATCTCCTGGTGAGACAGAGCATAATTGGTAGGGTATTCGTGGAGCTTGCTGAGGGAACTGCTTTAAGAATGGAATTTTCTGCTGTTCACTTAAGTTCTGCACTCTTCTTTCAGTGACAGTCCTTCCACTGCTCATCTCAGCTTTGTTATCAGATATTTTCCAGCATATGGTGTCAGCACAGGTGACTTTGGGGTTAATAACTTCAGATGATAAGCATCAAAATAGTTATGGAGCTAAGATTGTTAAGAATAATAAGCTTTATTATGAATTTTTTTTTTCTGTAAGATCCTGTAGGCTCTGTGTTTCAGGTTTATTTTCCATTTTTCACACTCTTCCTCTTTATTCTTATTAATGACCAGAAACATTATCACATTTTTTAACACATTATATTAATTGAAATGTAAGCGTATGTAATGGGTGGAATAAAAAAAAGATCTTGACTTCATCCAGGAGTTTTGCAAATAGTCCTCAATACCAGCCACCCAAAATGACTTCTTTACGCTTGTGCCAATTTATAGCATGTTTTCATTTAACATGTTGTTAAAGTGACTCTTCATATCAGAACGTCATGAGTACTGTGTCACAGTACATCAAAACTAAAAAACTGTGACCCAGATATATATTCTGTTTAAGTTGCCTTTACATGGGTCATTTGAAAGCGCTTAAATGTATTCCTATTTTTTGTCCCTCAGAATCAGGGGCTTTAGATGAAATTAAGAGAAGATGCATTTACCTTTTTGTTTTCAGTTTCAGTCTCTAAACTGCAGGCAACCATGGCATGGATGTTTGGCTGACAGGTCTATAGTATGTCCCCTGGCTTGATGTTCTCTAGTCTCTTCCTTTTGCTGCTGTGGAAACATACTAGTGTAATGGAGAGCTCTCTTACCTGTAGCTGTTAATTCTTACATTTTCTGCGGTTATTTTTAGGAATTTTGTGTTAAATGAATGTCTAAGATTAACATTTCTTTGCAGTTGCCAGTATTTCTTAAATTGTTTCTCTTCCAGTTTGACATAGTTTCCTAGAGACTGGCTTGGCTCTTGAGGTTGAGTAGATTCAGATTAGGACTGGATTCATTCTAATAAATTGTGCAGACACATAATTTGTGACAGTTTCTGTCTTAAAAATTTATCAGCTCCATTAAGTGCTTATGCTCACTGACACAACCATCTCAAGCAGTTAGAGACAAGGGGCTTGCTGATGATGTTTGAAGGACTTTGGGTTACTGTGTTTGCCTTACCTTATCATCATCTAACATTTCTGCTGGTTTGAGGTTGTTTTGAGCATGGAATAAGGTGTAATGCCCAAGTCCAACCTCAGCAATGGCTTTAAGTTAATCCACTGCCATAGATCTGGGATCTGTCTTACCTTACAGCAGTGTATAACATTCCTGCCCATCTTTCAACAGCTTGGTATAGGAGGATATAAATTTTGTTACTGCTACTACTGAAACGTAAGAAATCCTTAAAGGCCTTGTGGCCACATTCCTTTTTCTAGCTACTGCTTTTCTATGGAGATGCTTGTGCCCTTCATGTATGCCCTTTGAATGTATTCTGCTTTTTTCCTTTTATTTTAAACTTACATGTGTTTGTGATATACAGGGAAGATGCTTCAAGAGCAATTGTTACTTAGCTTGTGGTGTTCAGAAAAGGACTGCATGGCATCTTGCCTGCAACAAGAAAGAAAGAGGAATGTAGAGAGGATTTGAGATGGAAGATTGGGAAGTGTATATTTGTACTATAATGCTAAGGGCATTCAGAGAAAAAAAATGTGTTTTACAAGTGCCACAAGTCCTAAAGAATCAGGTTTCTCTGGTCCCAGTCCCAATTTGTAGACTACAGAAGTTTGCCTCAGATAAAAGCTTTCTTTTTAAGGCTACCATTGCCACATCTGTGTGGATCCCCTTAGAAGTTTTGCATCGTATGGCCTTATTTCATTCTGAAATCTGCTGATGTGCATAGGAAAAACTGCACCAGCATCAATGAGTTTTGAGTGAGACCCTTACAGCATCAGTCTCTAAAAATGTGACAAGATGTACCAGGGGACTGTCTAGTATGCTTTATTCTCTTCCCAGAACTCTATATCATGAAAACGAATGTTTTTTCACTGGACTGCAGGATAGGTTTGTTTCTGAAAGGTTAGATCTATAATTGCTTATGACTCTTTTATCTAAAAATATTTGCAAATGGGAAACACCTAAATCCTGAAGATACTTGCTGTGTACCCTACAGAAAATCAATGCTGAGAAATTAAAGTAGCCTGTGAGATTACCTATCATCTTCCATATCAAACTATGTTGATGCTTGTGTCTGACATGAGAGCAACAGGCCCCCAGAAACAGTATTTTGAGATAAGCCACCTGTGTTACAAAGGCTTAATGTTTACCACAGATAATAACTTCAATTTTTCTCATGATTAGATGGCATGATTCCTCATTCATCAGCACTGTTTTAATGCACTTGACAATAACCAGGCATGTAATTAATTTACACTTAAATTTTAATTGTCATTTGTGCTGTATTTGGTCCTCCAAATATCCAAGTCATGTCATTTTGCCATGGAAAAAGTAAGCTTTGATGAGAATAAAAGACTGCACTTATGGGAATGCATAACAATAGAAATGTATTGCTGGTGCTCTCACTGCACAGTCTGTTGAAGCCAATGTCAAAAGTCCAATTAGATCAAAAAAAAAGTCCAATTAGATCAAACTTGTACTAGTTTTTGGTAACATGTCTACTTACTGACCAACCAACAAGCCACACCCTTTCAATTAGACTACAAGTCAATGCATTTGTGAGTTTTCATTGATTATGTTTTTAACTCAAAAATATTTAAAAAAAAAAAATCAATCTATGTAAGCATTTGTAAGCTGTGCGGAAATCAACCAAATGACAGCATTTAGTATCTCCACCATTTTAATTTCACCCGTTATCTGTACTGAATTATTGAACTGTGCCTGTTGATGGGTTCTTTTTGTGATCAGATCTAGTGAGTGTTGGATGCACATAACCATGTGTAGAAGCACATTCTGGGACATCAACTGGCATAAAGCCTTCTTTGAACTCTTTGCTTTCACATGAAAATTATTTTTAATGTTAATATTAGTTGATAAAGTTGATATATTAGTTGATATAGCAGCACAGGCAACATATCTGAGTATCTGTGAAGATGACTAATACTAAATGTTTAGCAAAAAGAACCTCAAACTTGGTTTTTGTTTAGGTACATCCACTTGACGCCAACAAAATCTTTTAAAATTGTCTTTAGAGCTTTTCTATGCGGGGGCTCTGCCAAGATGGGAGTCTTATATAGGGGTGTTTCATGTGGACAAAAAGGTTATATTAAAGCAAATGTTGCCTGTATATTTAAACTTGTTTGTCATGGTAGGTATTAGAAATTATCAAAATCCTAAAGGGAGCTGTTATTTGTGTCTGAGACACAAACACTGAATTTGTCAAAAAAGTCCATCATCTTCCTATCCCTCCCCCCCCCACCCTCACCCCCCAAAGTGCATTGGAAGTGGAAACAGATTTAACTATAGATTTTTATTTTTCCTTGTGTCATGAATGATTCAGATTAAGTCTTCACTTTGTGCCAGGTACAGGACTCATGCATTTTTTTCCAATGGTATATCAGTTTTATATTATTTTATATATGGGGGGGGAAAAAAAAAATCCTTTCTATCTTGTACTTCAGTTCCCTTTTTTGTTTTCCCATTCTCTGCTGTGGATCATGGGAATATTAGTAATTTTAAAATTACTCTTGTATCACTTTCTGTTCATCTATGCTTCTGTGTTTGTTCCATCCTGCGGTTGTCTGTGCATACTCTTATATGCTTCCTTTTCCATATAATTTTCTACATTTATTTTCCTCTTATTCTTTATCTAACCCAAAGCATCCATCCCACTGCACCCCTTCTCTCTGATTGACTGTGCCTTGCTATTGTAACAGTAGTGGTCTGTATCTGACATTTTCAGATTACAGTTTGTCCTTCCTTTTAAAGATAGCTGCTTGGCAGAGACTACAAAGAGCTCACCAGGTGTTCTAGGTTCACTGTGGAAAATGGTTTCACACGGTTGTTGTAGATTCCCATGATCTTGAAACAGTTGAGTGAATGAATAGGAAACTGAATCTTTCATGGCTGACGTAGCTTTCATAGCTCCTATTGCTTTTCCATCTCATGATACCTAGTAATGTGAGCTCACTTACCACATTGAGTTTGGGATGATTTATTGTTTCAGGCACACCATCATGCTTCCTTCTTTGGGGTTTTTGAGTAGAAACTTGGGTTTAGTCTGTGTTTCTGACCCACAGTGGGAATGGTTTTACTGCACTGCTGCTGTATGAGGACGGTGCAAGCGTTTCCAGTCTAAGGTTCAGATAATACAGCCCTCGGTAAACTATCCCATCAGGTCTGGTTTATGTGCAAATCACAAGCTTTACTTTTGCAAATGGTTCCAATTTTTGTGCGAGTGATCAAAGGGTTGCAGCACAACGGGATCACTTACTCCAGAGATGTGTCTGGATCAAAGGTTAACAATTTTTGCATGGAATATTCATTTCTAGCATTGGTCAAACACTGTACAGTTTACCTGGAAGCAATGGTCAGGGGTACATTATCCTTTAAAAAATGAAAGGAAGTCATGCCAAGCAGAGCATTACAGCATATGACTTAGCAAGGCCAAGAATAAATGATGGTGAAATTAATTTAAACAGAAAGGAAACTGGTTCAAAGAGATAATGCAGCAAAGGTGATGTGAGACATGCAGAAATGTAATTTTGATAGCTGAAAGAAAGAAACCAGGGTCTCTGTCCAAGATACACAAGCTGTAACACCAGAACTTTGCACAACTGAGTCCAACAGAGCATAGCTCGTGCAGACTTAACAAGGCCCTGCTTGTGTTTCATCTAGGCTGAGATCTGCTCCTCCATAAATCCCTGCTGCTTGAGCTCCCTTGAGAGGAGCAAGTGCTGGGTGGATGGGGGAAGCCAGCTTCACCAGGTAGCTGGAGCAGCAGGCACCACCCACTTGGCTGTGTGGCAGCATCCCTAGAAAAGGCAAACTTGATGCCTTTGCTTAGTACTATTTCTGTGCATTCTTTGGGGGCTCTCCAGCTTGTAACAGACTTGCAGACTTTTTTGGCCTCATTTGGTGGACACACAAATCTTTGCCAAAGATCTTACTTGGTGGGATTTCTTTGAGGGTTTTATGGTTCCTTTCTTACATCTCAAGTAGCTTGGCTGCGTAAGTGATATGAACATTAAGATGAAAATGCAAATTATGACTTAATTATTATTTTTAATCTGCTTTGAGTGTTTAGCCCTGGAGACCGTATTGCTGCACAATATTAGCTTACAGTGTACTAATTTCTAGTTTGAGTTCCTAGGGTCTTTTTGACATTAGATGGTATCCTTATGTGCTACAGAAAAAGAAATCTCTGCTTGTTTTCCCAAGCATGTACTGCTGTTGTTGCTGGGCAATCAATAGCTTAAATTTCATTTGCAAATGAATAAATAAACCAAACTTCTCAATAATAAGGAATTGGTATGTGCACAAGTCTGTTATTTTAAACCCTCGTAACTCAGCCAAATAAAACCAGATTTTCACCGGACTACCAAAAGGCACATGTCCAACCTAGAAAGTGCATTTAATAACTTCCCCCCCACACACACTTCTGCTGCTTTTTTAGTTTTCTTTTTATTATTTTTTTTTTTTTAACATTGACATTAATCTCCTGTGCACATTTGGAATTTGGAATGGAGTCATTTTCTAACTGCAGTGCTTCCAATTTTAAATATTCTGTTTCCTTTCAGTTTTTCCAAGCAATTCAAAGATTAGTAACACTGTAAAACATCTAAAAGCATGCTGGAAGTTTCCTGCTGCTTCAAGTGTTGTGTTATGTTATCTTTGGAATAATTTTAAGGTCCCACTGGTGTAGTATAACAAGTTATTATGTCATGGAGCTTATTAGTATGCCTATGGGAAACATTAATTCACACTGACATCATACCACGTTTTTCAATAAATCAGGGGGTGTTTTTTTGTTTTGTTTTTAAGAAATGGTGATTTATTTTTTTTAATGAAAAGAAAAAGTGATCACATTATTTTTCGTGCATGTTGGGACATGATCTGAGTGGCTTGGAGGATGTGCGTCGTCATCTCAGTGATGGTCTCTGCGTTGTTGCAGGGAATGGAAAGAGCAGGGTTTTGGGTGGTTTGAAAGGTCTTTATTTTTTTAGCAGATAGATGTTGTTATAAAAGACTTTTTACTCTGTGATTAGCACAGCAGGCTTAAATTGCCTGGGCTCTAGTCATTATTACTTCTGTAATCCCAAAAGTTTATGATATTATTCAGGATCTACAAAATGACAAAGTAGACTTAAATTTGGTAAGGATTTAATGTGTGATGTATTCCTTTTGGAGCTGAAAAGTCTGTTTTTGTTGACACAGAGAACTGAAAAATGACCACAGACCACAAGGGTCCTAAAGCATTGCCAGGCAAAATGTATAAAAAGGGAGCTGCCCTTACTGTGCCGTCTGTATGCAATTGATTTTATTTCCATTTCCCAGATCTGCTGTTACTTAAAAAACAAACCCAAGCTATTTAAGCTGTTGATTTGTCTATGGATGATGAATTAAACTAAGAGTTGAATTCAACTTCCACAGGATAGCTAAATTATTATTATTCCATTAAGGTGCCTGGCATTTTATGAACATTAATTGACTACCCAGATACAGAACAGCAAATGCAGTTGTGTAGTTGGAGATCAGGTAGCAGACCCTTTCTTATGTGTACTGCAGAAACTTTTGAGGTTGCAGAATTTGGAGGAATTCCTGCTTGGGTTCGGTTTGCCTACGCAAATATAGGCAGCTTTGCTGTTGCGAATGCGTCACAGGAGGCTTGCTGAAAATCGGGGCCTCCTGACCAGTGGTATTTCAGATTGAATAAATTCACTATAAGGCAATGTTTTGCATGTGGGATGTATTTCTTGGTAAGTGCTGCATGCCACAATCAGATCATGAAAGCTCTCAATGTTTCTAAATAAAAGGCCAGTTATGACAAGTGTGAGCATATTCCATGAATAATGTTGGTCCATGCTCTAAAAAATGCTTTATAGGAAAGGTTTTTGGCATATCAACTTTTTGCTGCGGAAGGGCTGGGGTTATTCCCTTGGACTCAGCAGCACACTGGCAGGGTTACAAGGCTCTGGTTTCAGAGGGGGCTTGCGGACCAGGTGGTTGGATGTGTGGTTGGTGCAAGATGATGTCTGTTTGCAGTCAACAGGATAGACACACTTAGAAATTTAGCCAATACTGTGGGAAATTAAATTAAAGTAATAAAGTTAGACAGGCATCAAATACCCGTAATATTAACCTCAACTTTTCCTGAATCGGGTCACCTTACAGTAGTAAGATTAACCTCAAACTCATATGACAAAAAAAAAAAATCTGAGTGGGTGTGTAAGCACATTCACATTTGCTAGCTTTCTATGAAACCCAAGGGTTCAAATTCAGTAGAAGGTTGTAATCTGTAGATTTTGGCAGCAGGTGTTTAAAGCAAAGCACAAAATACTGGAAGTTTTATGAAGAGTCTTATGACATAGCAAAATTGCATGTGTTGTTTTATTTTCTTGCTCTGGGGCTCTTTAGCCTGGAAAAGAGAGAAGACGGAGAGGGGATCTGATTAATGTTTATAAATACCTGAAGGGTGGGTGTCAAGTAGAAGGGGCCAGTCTCTTTTCAGTGGTGGCCTGTGATAGGACAAGAGGTAATGGTAGCAAGGGGAAACACAGGAAGTTCCACCTCAACATGAGGGAAAACTTCTTCACTGTGAGTGACAGAGCCCTGGAACAGGCTGCCCAGAGAGGCTGTGGAGTCTCCTTCTCCAGAGACTTTCAAGACCCACCTG
>JANHGN010000327.1:0-12170 GCA_024605025.1 Megaceryle maxima
AGCTGTTCTGTGGAAATTCTATTCTGAAAAATACTTTGACAGTCACTTTTTTTTTTTAATGGATACTTTTAATTCATTAGATGAGCCCCTGCCTATGAATGCTTTTGTGTTCCCTTGCTAAGGGAGTAATGTGTAACAGAAAACTCGTAGGAAGCTGTTGTTGATGAGTTGGTAGGTTCCCATATAATAAGAAGTTGAACAAAATCATCTGTAGTGGTATTTGACATACTAACATTAGACAGTTTATGTCATATGATTTGCTCTTCCATCACCTTAATCCTATAGCATGTTGCCTCCCCTTCTGGCTCCCCTGTGACCTGAGTCACCCCCCTAATCCAAAACAAAGGGGATTTTAATGGAAGCTTGTACTGCTCACAAGGAAATTATGGTTATCATTTGTAACAACATTAAGAGATGAGATTAAATCTGTATGGTTTTTTTTTTTGTCTGGAGAACAGATAATTTTTCTTTTTATTTTGGACCCATTTTTCAAAAAAAGTGCCTCTTTAGCCAGACAAAAGATCAAATAAGTGGAACTTGAAGGAATACAGAAGTGAATATAAAGAAAGAAGGATTGATGGAAAAAACTGTGGCTACTTAATGGTTTTTTTCTTAAAACAAACAAAAACCAAAACCCCAAAAACATTTCTTAAATATTCTTTTTCAGCATTAAGAATATGGGTGAAATATTGCAGCACAAATGCATTTACTTACTTATTTTTGTTCTGAGTGACTACTAACTAGGAGTGGGTTGATTACAGATTAGAGGGAGATTACAGTGAACTGCTTCAGAGATGCTTTTTTTTTTTTTTTAAGTTTCCAAACCAAGTAATTATTAATTCTAAAATTTATACAAATAAAAAAATCATAGGTGTGATTACTACCCTTCCCTTTCCATCCCAAAGGAATAAGCAGCTTTTTACCCTTCAAACACACACATGCTCCCCCACATCCACCCCACCTAAACAAACCAACTCTTTTACTTTTAGAAACTGAAATATTTTGGTATGGATTCGTGCTAAAGACAACTGCATTTGAAGCCTGGGAGAGCTATCAGAACACATTTCAGCATAGCTGTTCCAATATTCATCGGAGTAGCTGAAGAACAGTATGAACCTGTGCTCTACATTAGAAGAAAAGGTTTGGTTTAGGATACTCAGTTGAGATCAGTGAGAGTTAAGGTGTCTGATATTTTTAACTTTGTTCTTCTGATGTGAATCATTTAGTTTACATAGAGCAGCAGAGACCTTCAATAGCTTGGAAGCGAGAAGATTCACACACATGTTAAGAGTGAATATCTATTTACAGAGTGGAAACAAACTGCTTTTAAACTCTCTTGTCAGCAGTATCTGAGAAGACTTACTAGTCCATGGTTAGAGAATTTTCTGGACTGATAAAAGGCAGTGAGAGGAACAGGATGTGGTCTTCTGATTTCTGAACTACTGGGTGATAAATACCATCTTCAGCGTTGGACATTATGTCTCTCGTGGTATTTGCTCCAATTTTATGAACAGCACGCTACTTGTTTTATTTTGTCCAACTGTTTGTTGGTAGGGGCAGCACCAGTTCACCTCCTTTACTAGAGTTTTCATCCTCTGAGAAGTAGGAATGAAAGAATAAAAGAGAACAAGAACAGAAATGTTATGTCATGAAGACTAAGTTATGGATAATGCCTTAAAGAGACAGTTTTCCTGTGCATTATGATGGGACAAGATGATTAAGGTATGATGAAGTGGGGAAGAGTGAAATGAAGCTCTGAGGCTCTAGAGTGGAGGTTGCATTTTTCTACGGTTGGCTTAAGCAAGGAAAAGGTATCCTACACTGGAAGGAGACATGTAATTAATTGCACCTAACAGCATGGCTTTTTCCCCTCTTCAGCAGGGAAAGAGAGACATATTTTTCAGGATTTTTTAGGAAGCCCTGTTTGTTTTGCTGAACAAGAATATATGGCTTATGTAAAAAAGAAAAAAAAGAGAGGAAAACCCCCCCACACACAATCCACGAAACCAACCAACCAAAAACAAAACAAAAAAACCCCAGCCTGCTTTGGAATGAGTATTCAGTGAAAGGTGGGAATACAGCTATAAACACACTTAGCAGATGTTTGATTTCTGCATTGTTCTGTTCTGGGACCTGAGGTACAAATGTGCTTTCATTCTGCAATGCTGTCTTGGATCAGAGCAAAACTGTAACTTTGGAGCGGTCCTTAGCTGCTGCTGATGCAGAAAATGTTAAGTCTCAAACTCTTTTTTCAGTTCCTTTTTTGGTATTCTCCAAGCTGGAATTGGAGGCATGCCGTCTTGTTCGTTCTGCTCTTGTGCGACCCTGCGGTAGCTGTAATCAGCGGCCTGGGAGATGAGACTGGTGAGGGAGCGATTGGCTGCGGGGCTGGGGAGCAATTTCCCGGAGTACATCTGTGTCGAGCAGAGCGAGCTAAAGCAGTCATGTATGCGCAGTCTCTGATCTCTTGGGAGGTTCATTACACGGTCTTGTACAAGGGCATTCTCTGCTTCCGCACATCAGCATGGAAGAAGTTCGGCCAGGGAAGAAAATGCAACCTGTACGTAAAGAGCAGCTGTAGGACTTAATGGTTTGAATGTGCTTTGATGCAAGGGATATTTAGCAACTGTCTCAGAGCGAGTGGTGTGTGCTACCTTAGACTCACCAGTTGTGGAAGAAATTTTTGAAAGATTTGGTGATAGAAATGGTACTTGGAAGTACAGATTTCTGTATTAGGGAAGATAGTCTCTGTGTAGTTAAAATTGCTTAATTGTAGTAATTGGCTTAATTCAGAAAGAAAACGTGCTTTTACAATTGTGATAGTATAGTACCAGATTTTGAGGGTGGTTTGGTGGGGGATTTTGTTGGTTGGTTGGTTGGTTTTTTGGTGGGTGGGGGTATGTTTGTTTGCTTGTTTGTTTGTTTGTTGTGTGGGGTGTTTATGTGTTTGGGTTTTTTTTCCTCATTATTTTGAGTTAGCTTTTCTAAATTTGAAGGCTGTGGCTTTGAATAATTCTATGCAAGTATAGCAGGGAAGTTTCTGGTAAAGAATCTTGAAATAGCCTATTGATTGTTCCTTTTGACCAAAAAAAAAACCCCAAAAAACCCAAACCAAACAACCCACCAAGCCTAAATTAATAAGCTGTGTAACTGAGGGTGAAATATTCTTGGAGATTGTATTATCTTCAGACTTCAGTGGCACAGCTATAGAACTCTGTGGGGATTTCCACATTGAAGCAGTGAACTCTACTTAGTGTTAACAAGCTATTGTTTAGCTCTTGTATGGCTGGGTAGTCTTTAGCACTGCCATTTAACTGCATTGCAGTGTGTAACAGAGATTACTGCTTTAGAGTTCCCTGGAAACTAAAATCGATGACATGGAATTTTCCTAAGCCATAAAGCTTTGAAGCCCCCCTGAATTGTTTGATATAAATTTTGCAAGATGACCACTACATTTTTCTTTTTTTTTTTTTCTTTTTTTTCTTTTTTTTTTTTGTGTTGTGTGAGCATAAGAAAAAGGTTTAATTAAGACATGTTAAAATGCATCTGATTACAGTGATCTTGTTTGTTAGGGTAGCTGTGGTACGAAAATCGAATTATTTTTTGATTTTCTTTGTGGTGCTACCTTCAGCTCTGCATGCAGAACTAATCAAGCATGCATGTGCCTAGAAGATCTGGTATGACTAGTTATAAAGATTCTACTGCCGCTTTTTCTAGGTGTAATTTTAGAGGTTGAGCTGATTTGAGCTATGAATTTTTTTGAATGAAATTTAGTACTCTGAGGCAGTAATAAAATTCAGCTTTGTAAAACGACTACTGTGGTGGTAGACGTGCAACTTGATACCTTGTGTGGGATTGGTGACATTATTTGCTAACTTTATGCATAGTGGTAAATTTTCTAGCTTGCAGAATACTCAGTTTGAATTCAAACAGGCTTGTAATTTTAATTGAATATTCTCTTTCCTTTTAGTTATGCCTTAATATGAATCAAGCCATCCCTTTGTTTTATGCTGGTTCTAACTCAATTTTTTTCTTTGACATATTGCTGCAGTGTGCTATATTTAACTCTGACCAGTCACTAATGCAATCAGTCTCTTGTCAGTTTTTTATGCTTCCCTTTTTTTCTGAGTTTTTCTCAACATTCAAAACATGAACATGGTTAGAACTTTGTGTGTATGTGTTTGTGGTGGTGTGGTGTGTTTTGTCTGTTGTGTTTGGTTTTTTTGTATTAATTAAAAAACCCCAACAAACAAAAAAACCCAAACAGAAAAAAAAACAAAAAACCAAACAAGGTAACAACAGTGTGGTGGGTTATTT
Source organism: Megaceryle maxima (assembly GCA_024605025.1). NCBI lineage: Eukaryota > Metazoa > Chordata > Aves > Coraciiformes > Cerylidae > Megaceryle > Megaceryle maxima. The sequence goes on from JANHGN010000327.1 coordinate 4,318, forward strand.
TATTTTTATTTTAAGTAGCACACATGCATGTTTTTCTTTACTGTTCTCCACATGCATTTTAATTTTTCATAACTGTAACTTTGGGAGAGACTTATTGAAGTTGTTTGATGTCTCTTGGACATACCTGCCCAAACAAGGTTTGTAGAGCTCCTGTGGTTTTTAGTCTTCTGGAAGCAGATTGGCCAGACATATTTAGTAGGGTAAGCTGAGAGGTTAATTAGAGTATTAGTAGGCTAGAAACACCTAAGTATTCCTAAGCTCTTTCATTATAGCTATGGTCTTTATGAAATCTAAGTATCAAACCTTCCTGTTGAGGCTCTGAGTATTGGTTGATTAGGAAGGATCTTTATTTACATGTGAGGACAGCTGTGTAAAATAGTAATTGTATAACCACTGATAAAATTCACAAGAAAAGGATGGGGGAAGTAGTGGTGACACAAACCCCCTTGAGCGGTACTGGAGTCTTTTGTGTGGTGCTTGAGCAATACTCACTCCTCTGAGAGTAGGGGAGGGTGGGGGTGGGATCTGGAAAGCAGCTGTTCCCGTGCAAATGAGAGCATAGCAAATACAACTAAGGGGGAACCCATGTGTATGGTATGCTTCCTATTTTAAACCTGGCAAGTGTTCTGTTTGTGAATTGTGATTAATTTTACTCTCATCCCTATCTATTTCGAGGGCAAGGCTAGCTAAAAATTCTGTGCTGACAAAATGAGGCAGGGCCCATTTATATTTGGTGCATTTTCCCTTGGCTGTTAGGTTGATGTGCTTGATTTAGAACTGGTAGGGTTTCATCACTTTGGCAACTTCTGAAGATACAGTATTGCTGTGTAGACCAATACTGTGCCCAGAGAACGTACTTAAAGTGCATTTGTAGGACTGCTTGTGCAGTTCAGCTAAAGACTGTTTAATAGGCTGAATAATACCTTAAATTACTCCGAACAACTGGAGATGCCTGCCCTCCTGCCCAACATATGCTCATCTTAACTCAGGTTTAAAAGTGGGATCAGTGTGACAGGAAAATAAAACACTGCTGCTGTTAGTTGCTTCTGCAGGTAACAATGTCAAAAAGCCTAATTTACTCTGAACTGAGACTGCTTCATACTCTGTATGAGTAGCAACGGGGAAGCTGTAGCATTAGACCTAGTGATGATGATTGCTGGAGCTAGACCGGTTGTCACTGAACTCTGCATGCAGTAGTCACAGGGGGCATTAACAGATACACTAATTTTCTGGTTTATTTTCTTCCCATGTTGAGTTGCTGTCACTGTAGTCCTAAAAATTTAGGCGATAACACTAGTCTTGTCTGAATTTTATTTATTTATTCTTCACCCCTCTGATGTATTGGTGCATATTAGCTTACAGTGCTGGGAGGTTGAATGGATTTGAAGAGGCTGTATGTGCATTCTCTAAATTGGAGATGTTTGCTAACTATGTGGAGTGTTATATGTGCTTAGAACAGAAATGCAGGCTTCTGAAACAAACTGCTTAGGAAATACTGCTGTGAAAACAAATCACAAATTACCCTACTGGTTCTTAATTATTCTGAATGATGTATTTTGGTAGCTCTGTGTCAAAAGGAATGAATGTGTGTGTGTATCTCTATAAAAAAGGTCACTTTAAAATTGTTTTATATCTGTACCTACACATCTGGAGAACAGTTGTGGAATTAGGTTTTGTAGTTCCTCTTCAGTTATCTTTGAGATGCATGATGAAAGTGAATGTTTTGATTTCTTTTTCCAGCTAAACTTATTTTTCAAGCAGAGCCATATGTGTGCTGGTAGTTGGTTTTGGTTGTTTTTTTGTTTTTAATATTGCAGCCTGGATGGCTATCATATCTGTCTTCTGGATGCGGATAGAATATAATGAGGGCTGATGATATGACAGAAATCCTGACTATGCTTCCTAGGTCTAGGTGAAGCCACCATTTTTAATTCTGTCTGCACTGATTTGTAAGTTCACTGGGAAGTTGCTGTAGGCCTCTGCTGTTGAAGACAGCACACTGGGTTGGATAGATGGTTTGTTCCAGGTCAACTACTCCTGTGTACTGATGATGAAAGATTGAAGAGTGAAGTATGAAAAGCAAAATGCACTGTGCAAAAAATTTTCATATGCTGGTGATCTTAGTATGCAAATCTACAGTTGCATCCTGTATGAGTTTACCAGTTGTGACTGTAAGCAGTGTGTGCTTATGTTTTGAGAGGGATGGTTTGTTGGTGCCACATTCCAGTCTAAGAGCTACATCCCTTCTGTCAGGTCTGGTGTCTCCCCAAAGGGAGAGGTGTATACATGGGTTCTTGTGGGAAGGAGGGGGTACTATTTGCCTTCTGTTAAAGGCCAGAGAGGGTGGGGTATAATTGCAGTTATAAAGTAGTATGTAAGGTCACTGTGATGATGTAGGCAGTTGTAGTAGAATAGTATCAAAACCAGAAGTTTTAAAATCTTAACCAGAGACAGATAAATAAAGGAAAAAAAAAAAAAAACAAAAACCCAACCTATGAAAAAATCCACACATGTTACGTGGGGTTGGTTTGTGGGGTTGGTGCTTTGGGTTTTTCTTGCATTTGCGTATACTTGCATAAATGCTGTGGTGAAGGTTCTTTGTAGCATGAGAGTGGTAATGGTAGTTGGATAGTTTTGTTTGTTGTTGTGGTTTATTTTTATTTTTTAGTGGGGTGGGAGTAGTGGTGGTCTATCCTGTGTCTTACTTATTCCCATGAGCACCAGTGCTATCTGTTCTTGTTCTGGTGCTGCACATAGTTTCCCAGCTCTGTTCAGGAAGAACTTTGGGCTGAGGGGATGGAAATGGAGCATATGAATATTGACTTAGCTAAGTCATGGTTTTAAATGTTGAGTTCATATTATTCTCAATGCAATTACTGCATCAGTCTTAGATTTCAAAGATTTACAGTTAACTGTATAAATCATTTGTATGACCACTATCTATTATCAAAATAAAATTATTGAACTACAGTTCCAAGTACCTTAAAAATATATTGCTAGCAAGCTGTAGCTCTTGGAAGTGGTTATTGAGTAATGCACTTTGGCAGCCTGCCCTTCTGAAGTCTGTCATGGGTATATGACTGCATAAGGTTAGGTGAGTTGCAGGGTGAGAAGAGCTTGTACAGATGACAGTGGAAAGTTTCCTTTAGATCTAATATTCTGTGCGTCATATTTGTGCCAGCCCACTAGATGGTAGCTAACACATGCTGCTGGAGGTTGACAGCTTAATTCTTGCAGACTTGAGTGCTTTCCTTAATGATTCATGCAGTTCGGGACTGACTTTTTTACACACAACTTGTAAAAAAAATGTAGTGTTAATATTTTAAATATGAAAAGTGTACTGTACTAAACACAAATGTTTGAGAAGGTAAATAAGTAAAGTGTAAACAATTTGTGGACACTTGTTTGTCTGCAGTGACAGGGGAATTACTCTCTTCTGGACGGAGAAAAGATGTGAAAATTAGAAGTGACAAGAGGAATCCAATGGGGGTTCTTCTACAGCAAAATGTATTTGAAAGTCTTGTCTGGCCTGCAACAGTTGAAAAGATTCTATTTTCATGCTGGGTAAAGTTCTAAGGATAAGAATAGATGTTGTAGCATATGTAGGCACCTCTCACCGAATACAAAGGTTTTACTGGAAGGTTGTTTCTACAGTGAGTATCCACAAATTTGGTGTTAGGAAAAATAAAACTTAGTGTATTTAAATGCAGTGTGCTAGGAATTTTTTTTCCTTTTCGTACTCGGGATTTGTTCTTTTTTCATAAGTGGCCATCTCCTTGTGAAAAACCAAACCAAAGGTGAATGCTAATCTCTCTCCGGGGCACCTTCATTTCTGTTTGTGTTGTTGTTTTGTGGTGTGCAGGGGTTTGTTTGTTTGTTTATTTATTTCCCCCCCCCTTTCCCTTCTCAATTGTTCTGTCTTGACTGAAAAGAGAAGTTTGATACGTTCCAAGTTAGTCTTTAATTTTACTTTGGCTCATCATCAGCTTTTTTGGGGGGCATCTGTGAGCTTATTATACATACAGTTTCACGTGAAATGGATGGCAAATTGCAGAGGAATACTTGCTGTAAGATTAAGTTATTCTTTGTGCCTAAAAAAGGGAAGTTGAATTTTTAAACAATCCCACCTCTTTATGTAAAAAGTTCAGGAAGTAGAGGAGATAACTAGAATGGTAATTTGTTTTGATTCAGCAACTGTAACAGTTTTCTTTCACTTGTGCCTTAAACTGACATGATGGGTCTTCTATAATTACTGGAAACCTATGCCCTACAGACTTTATTTTTAGCAATGAAAAGGTTGTAGGTTGGAATTAGTTTTATAGAATGTTTGACTATTTCAGGGTTTTTACCTGACCTAAGGCAAAAGTATTTTAGGGTGGGATTTACTATTGGCATCCCAAACAGTTACATTAAAATGATGCCTTGTGTTTTTCTAAACAAAGGCTGTAAATGGTACAAGTTCTTCATGTGTGATACTTGTGGTTGTTAATGGTTTATTCTTGGAAGAGTCTTTGCATATGTTGAGTACTTTGAGATAGTGATAGAATGGTTTGCAAGGGCATGCATGCCTTGCTGTAATATAATCTCAAAAGACATGTTGCTTTCACATGATGTGGTTTTGAAGGCTGTTTCTGTATGTATAAGGTTAGCAAAGTAAGTCTGTTACTAAAGCAAAGAGTGGTAAATATTAATAATATGGTATAAGGCATATGACAAACACATTTTCAAAATGTTCTTGGGAGATAAGATCTTTTCTTGCATGGTTATTTTCTGCAGTGTGTATGTAATTTTCTACAGGTAGGCATTAGTTTGTATAATCTGGAGAAAAAGTGTGTCTTCCTCTATTGCTCAAAAAATTGTGTGTTTGGCAAGCTTCCAAGTGTCCTAAAAGGATTATTGCAGGTGGGGAGGAAGTAGGTACAGGATATTTCAGCAGTCTGTGGTTGTAAGCATGAAGCGAGTCATGGAAGAGGTTTTGATAGCAGTCTTCATAATATTTGGGACTTTTTCTCTCATATTTTAAAACACTTAAGTTAATATCGAAGTTTTGTAGTACTTCATCTATATTGAGTTTTCTGGTAACATGCAGGATTTGTATGTCTATCTGTTTCTATGAACTGGCGTGTACCACGGTCCTGTAGTTTTCTGTTTCTGTGACACAGAAATAAAATGGAAAGTAGATAATGCTTGACTCCTCTTTATGGCCTTACTGATAATGTTAAATGTTTTACTGGACTTACTTGGTTGCTATTGGATTTATGCATGTTAATTCCCACCCCCCCAGCTGTGTTGGGAAAACCCATCTGCAGTAAAGAGCATAAAAGCTCTTTAAAGTAAAGACTTACTTTACAAATGTGCGTTTTCCTTACCTCCAGAGTAATTATCAGAGGTGACAGACACCAATTAAATGTTTTAGAGGGCTCTTTATTTTCATCATGGTATGTAGGAGACAGGAATGTACTATTCCCTCATACCTTATTACTGTGATATTTTAAATTTCTGCCACTTCTTTATTAACAGGTCCTTTTTAACATTTTAATAGGTTTGCTCATCAGATATGATTTTGGCTTAAGCACTTGACTTTTTAAATTGTAGCTATCTGGAGCGCACCTGAGTGTGGGTTGTTTTTTATCTTGTTTGTTTAACATGCATGCAAACCTCTACTTTTCCAAAGCAGCTGTAGTGACAAAGTTAAGTTACTATGTAATGCCTCTTTTGAAAATGTCATTCCTGGGGACAGAAGTTTATTCTGCCAGGTGCCATTCTTTTTTTTTTTTTTTTTTTTTTTTTAATTCATATCTTGCTTATTTGCATAGTGACAGCTGCTTTTTTTTTATGTGGTCTGACTGGTTTAAAACGTTTGTTCTTTAAACTTCATCTGAAAATTTTTCCTTTCCTATATGTGCTGTTTGTCATATTCATATCATTTAGTTTACTATTCCTCAATAGTAAGATTTAATTTTTTTGTATGTGTACACAATAGGTTATAATAACTCAGTCTTAATAGAATAGGTATTTATGTTATTTCTTTTTTATGGGTGTTGCTATGATTTAGCCTGTAGCTGTTATATGTTGTTTTTCATCTTTGTCACTTCCCTGTGAGATGACAAACCTGTTCTATATATAAAGCATTGCACTACTGAGTAATTTTAAGACCAAAGTTTAGGTGAATGTCAACACTGTTAAGAGTACCCAGTCCCTATAGAACTCTGTATTTAGGCTTCCATTTTTTTTGCTCGTGAAACCATTATCACAGATTCCACATTGATTGATGTAAATGTACTAGTGGGCTGCTGCCAGAAGCGGTGATCGAATTTATTTGTGGTGGATCTAGCTGTTTTATGATCACAAAGTCACTTTGGTGAATTGATCCAATGGAAAAGTAATTCAGTTGTTTAACAAAAAAATCCATTGCTTCAGCTCTTTGTATTTGACTTCATGATTGATGGATATGACTTAAGGAAAAAAAGAAAATGTGTGCCCAAGGGAGCAGAAAGAGCAGGAACAGTATTTTAGTCTGCCATTTTAGATAGATGTAAAGTAAAGCATTACACTTAGAGTAGGTAGCAGTTCTTTCAGAGAACCAGTTTTGTCAGCAGGCTGTGCAATTTGAGCTGTTAAAAGTAGACTGGAAAATATTCTAAGGAATGCAGGCATTTGGAGAAAGGCAACTTTAACGTTGTTTTGATGTCAAATTTGAGATTAGATTGATTACTACAGCTTAGTTATTTTAAGGTTTATTTTTGTCAAGGTTGAGCAAAAAGCAATGTTTGAAGTTCACTTTAGTGATGCACTAAATGTGGTGAGAGGACACATACAGAGATAAGCCTTATTCTTGAGCCTGTTATCTGTGCTTTTGTGTTATGAGTGGTATGCTTTCAGTAGTAATGGAATATGAACAGATATCTTGCAACGGCAATTTTCTAACTTTGTGCATAAAAAAAAAAAAAAAGTCAGATAGGGCTGTGCTTTACTCAAGTTTCAACAGATAGACTGTTAAGCAGTTGGTTTCATATTTCCAAAACTGTTGCTTTAGGAGGGGACCCCCCCCCCCAATTTGCGTAACTTTGCTATTTTGCTGCCCCTTGTATAAACTTTGGTCACAAAAGCTTCTTATTTGTGCTGGAAAATCTCACACAGGAATTGTCCCCTAAGCAAACAGGTTCAAGGTCTCTCTAAATGTTAGCATACATAACTTTCTTTAAAAAATTGCCAACTACTGACTATAAAGGAAAAATCTCCCTTCTGAAATATGTCCCAATTCTTGACATGATGAAATCAAGATCATCGCAAAAGGAAATTGCATGTTGTTTAGCACATCTGTTGATTTACTCTGTGTTTTTTGGGTTGTGTGTTTGTGGTTGTTGTGTGTTGTTTAGTGTTTGGGTTTGTTTTTGTGTTTTGTTTCCGCGCCCCCCCCCCCCCTTCAATTCAGGGTAATGTTTTCTTGAAGAATTGGATGGGTAGATTCTCAGTGACATTTTCTTTCTCAGCTTCCAAGAGATGAAAAAGTTTTGTTTTGTAAAACTTTGACAAACAGCCTCAGAATGGCAGAATATATTTAGAAGTTTAGAAAAAAAATAGTTCCCTTTAGTTTTTAAGTTAAACTTGTGTCTTGTTTCTTCAGGGTCATGATGAAGAAGCTGTTGTGGATATGGGCAAAATCAGCTCTACTATCAATACAAACTTCGAGAAAGAAGAACTAGAGAGTAAGTTTGTGGAGATTTTTTGTGTATTTACCATGCTTCTTTTTTTTTTTTTTTTTTTTTTTTTTTTTTTTTTTTTTTTTTTTTTGTTTATTTTATCTTTTTTTCCTCTCTTCCGTCCCGTCTTGTTAAAAAGAGGGGGACAGT
>JANHGN010000327.1:12270-53634 GCA_024605025.1 Megaceryle maxima
CTGATCCAGAGATAACTCTCTTCTGTTAGAGTATCAGGTGGCCAAATATTCCTTTGGTTTTTTATCTTTTTTTTTTTTTTTTTTTTTTTTTTTTTTTTTTTTTTTTTTTTTTGCCTTAGGATAAAAGATCTGCTTTCCTTCAACTGCAACCAGTACTGTTAAAAGGAGTGAGAACCTTATGGCCATTGTAAAATCCTAGTAATAAAACCAGTGAATAGTAGATGACCTGCACTGTTTCTTACCTCTGTACATGCTAATAAATGCACACTGTTACTCAATCTGTGACAGAAAAAAATACTTAAAATATTTATGAAGCTTTCTAAGGAAAGCATGATTGTATAGGTTTGAAAAAGTGACTGCTGTCAGGAAGTAACTTCCTAGCGTGAATGATGGCAAGTTCTGCAGAATCAAAACTTGGAAGAAGAGCCATGAGGGAGATGTTTGTTTTGCTCAAGTATTGTTGCAGGTGTGGTCACGCATGTTAAATACTGAGAGTCTGAACAGATAGCAGTGCTTCTGTTTCCATGGTAAACTGTACATTCCACTATCTGCAATCAGTTAAAGTATTATGGAATCCTGTTAGTCTTCATTATTTGCCTCGGGATCCCGCATGTAGCAAGAAAAATGGCATCGAGTTAGTTTCATGTAGCAAAATGCAAAACTGAACTACTTCATCTTAACATAAAATTTCTTACTGACTTGAAAAGGAAGTAGATTGAGATGAAGCTTCATTGATGCTATTTGGTGAAGCCAGAGTAAAAAGCTAGGGAGGAGCAGTGTGAAAAATCTTATTCACCTTTCACATGGAGTGCTCTGAAGCTTAATTACCATTTGCATAATGCTAGAAGACTATCAGTAGATTCGCTAAATAGTGTTTCCTGACAGTACTGACTGCTTTAGAACACCAGAGAGCCATCATAGCAGCAATTCATAGCTGAGAAAAGTTGATTTAGGTTGCAGTTAACATTTTCTTATACTGTGGTCTAGTAAGACACAGTTTAAAGTTGTCTGCTGCTGTTGCAGTCTATACTGTTACTTAGTTCCCTTTAGTCTGTCACTGGTTTCCATCTTGTACTGACACTTGCATTTGTCTGACTGTACTATAAGCCTGGTTAAGCCACAGAAAATGTAATAGTCCTGACAAAGGCATGTAATAAAAAAGATCTCAGCAGCTGAGCACCCCAAACAGGTTTGCCACACAGACGAATATGTGGCAGTGCTGGGTGGAGGAAGGAAGTGTGAATATGAGGCTGAGAGGTGCAGCAGTGGAGTCTGAAACAATGACAATTTAGATATGCTTGAGCTGTGGGGAAACTACTGCTATGTCTGTTTCTGCAGTTAAATCTTCAGTGCAGATTAAGCTGTCTCCTCCTTCACTTCCTTCTCTTGCTGTTCTCTGGGAGATGACCCAGAAAAATTGTGTGTGTTTTGCAGAGAGGCAGGGGTTAAAAGGAAGAAGGCAGTAGTAGTTGGAATCAGCTGGAGTAGCTGCCATGCAGCACAGTGAACAGCTGTAATGCCTCAGCCATGGAGAATGACATGGGAATGTGCAGCCGGATCACTTCTCCAGTCCCTTTTGTAGCACATTTGCAGGAGCATTTGAGCTAGTACAGCACTGTAGTTCACAGGATACTGGGTGGGAAGGGTGAGGGTTCAGGCTGCTTGAGGCTACTTAAGCACTTGTATTGCTGGTTTTGGAAAATACCCTGTCTTACCAACTGCCAAAGAATAAATTAAGGTGAAACCAAGATTTCTGTTTCATAAGCAATTGAATCGACATAACAGTTGTTGAAAGGAGGAGATGAGATCTTGCTGTCCCCACCTTGCTCTTAGCCATGCAGCCTCACCTTTCCTTTGGCTACCTCTCACTCTCTTTGGAGTCACCCAATGTGTCTTAATGTAAGAGAGGGCTGGCTGTGCAGAGTTTAATAAGAAGTATCAGACAAGAAAAATGTATTCCAGTAGGATTATCACACACCTGAAACTTAATATAGGTACATATTTTCACACATAAGTAGGATTAGTTTTTTCTTCTTCTTTAATAGTAGATTGGGTGGAAACTGTTCCAAAGTAAGAACTAGAAGGTTTCCCTTCCCTGTATGGAAGAGAAAGGTATGTTAGTATAGATGTTTGTGACTCATACAGTTATCTTCTCTGAGATTCACCAAAAGAGATTATTTAGATTCAGGGTCTTTAGAGGATAAATTTCTGTGTACTTACAGCTCTGTTTGAGATCATTATTTATAAACTATTATAATTAAAGTAGGTACGTGTAATTTTTAGGTTTTGCTTTTAATTCTGGTAGTAAAATCCTGGAGGGGTAGAAATAGAATTGTTGGCTTCAAGCAGCAGAAAGCCTCCAGATACTACTATTTTTCATTACTGACTTGTGAACATTTTCTTGTAGTCTTAGGAAGATCTATAGTCAAGCATTAGGTATTGTATGTGTTTTAAGACTTGAAACTCTTCCAGTTGAGTCTTCCAGCTTGATTTTCTGGTGACTTGAAAAGGAGTTCTAGGAATTTGGAACCCTTCCAGAAGTGTGTATTAATTCTTTCTCAAGGAGAGGCAGCAAGCATCTTTAGTTCAGCTAAATGTAATGTGAAGCACCAAATCTTAGCGTAATCATGGACAGGTGATAGTTAATTGCTTTAAAGCCTGTACAAATTAACGTTGATTGATTTGATGCTGTAGAAGACATAATTTTGCTACTAATAGTAAAGCAAACGTTTCTTGATGTTGTCAGTATTGGATACTTCTATTTGCTGGAAATTTTGTGATGAAATAGTAATGGAAAGAGGGCCAGATGCTGAAGGGGAAAATAGATCTTGGAGTTAGGACTTCCCAAGATCTGCATTCTATTTGTGGTGGCTGGGAAAGTGTTGGCACATATCTGGAGTCACACTGTTGAGGCTAGAAAGGTTAGGCACAGGCTACTTGTTTTGTAAGTCTTCTGGTAAAAGAAAAATGGGTAAACTGCAATTGTGGGCAGACTCTGTGTGTACTAAATAAAGGTACTGTTTTCTACTGAGGCTGTGAGGTCTTACTTTGCAATAACAAAAGTCAACGTACAGAAGAACTAGGAAGTGGAATAACAACATCTTAAAATAACATTATTGAGAACACCTAATGTTCTTAACATTGATGCCAGACTTTTTGAGCTACAGTGAATGAGTAATAGCAAAGTAAGGCAGGAGTTGGAAGTAAGGCAAGAATAAGTAATGGCCAAGTTATTTCACTCCACCTTGTAAAAAGCATTTTCTATTAAGAACCGTGTTTAAGGAAAGCTTTCTTAAACCTGAGTTAATATGCTTGGCTTGTTATTATCAGGACCTATCTTCTTCAATGTGTAGTGATGTTTCCACCTTGACTTTAGAATACATTTTCTAGATGCGGTTTAAGGGAAAACGAAGATATTCTGTTCTTCTTTGCTATGCCTGTAACTGGTTGGCTAAGATAAGGAGTTTGCACATAAGTCTTGTTCCAGAAAATCTGAGGTCAAGAGTGCGTGTCTCAGGAGACTAGTTTTCTGTGGCATAAATCCAAGAAGTAGCTTTCAAGAGTTAAGATGATTTAATAGGTACTCCACTCTTACACTATCCTGTGGCAGGTGTTAGTAGTATTTATATTTCATGTGATGCTATTATCTCTGATACCTTGATGGCTTAAAGCATTATTTTTCCTTTAAGAAAACCTCAGTGCTTTTCAGTTAATCTTAGTTCATATAGCATTTTTTCCCCCCTCTAGAACTGAATATTGTATATCTAAGTGAAAAACTTGCTGTATAAGTGTCCCAAAGTTTAATGTGCTATGGGTAGTTAGAAATTGTTTCAGTATTATGTAAGGGCTTTGGGGATCTAAGAGAACTTGTATAGCACCTTGTAGTAGAATGTAATACTAACTTTTTTTTTCAGGTGTTTACTATTATTCTACCTTTATAGATGCATCTAAATCACAACTGTTTAAAAACTCATTAATAGTTCCTGGAAAATCTTTTCTGAAAAGAAGTTGTACAAGAGTAGGGAAACACAGGTAATACAACAGGATATTATAGCTGCTGACCCTTTACGGTTGTGCTTAGTATTTACATTTTGATGTTCTGTAATAGCCTGTACTAATTTTAGACAGGCAGCACAGAACAGGTTTCTCATGGATCTCAAACTATGGAATAAAAGCTTGAAACTTGAGACTCCTTAATAATCTAAAAAAGAACCAGGTTTAACAGAAAAAGGAATTCTGAAGTGCTGTTTCTCATAAAGATGTATCTTTTTATGTGGTCAAAAAGTAGAAAAATGAGACCTGTAACTGCTTCTGAAAACAAAAATAACTTGGCAAATAATAATATAATAACAACTTATTAATGAACCTTGCAGATCACTTTTCACCCATCCTCTCTAATGATATCCCCGAATTAGAAAGATCTTGCCTGCTGCTTAGTTTGATTTGAACTGAGAAGAAACAAAAATGCTTCTATTCAGATACAATACAGTTAGACAGGTATATGGGACGTGCTCTGACTCGTGCAACATCAACAAAATGTGCACTTGCACCAGTTGTGCTAGTAGCTGGTGTGATATGCATTTTGTTCTTATTGTTCAGAAATAAATGTTAACTGTGCTTAGCACTTCTATGGAAGTCACAAAAATTGAGATGTTTTCCTAATAAAATTTAGAGTCTCGGTTAAGTGAATTTTGGAGTTAGGCTTCATTGCTACATCTTTGTCACACGTGTTGAAAATTTTAGCTATTATATCATTTGCTGTGGGAATCCTGCATTATACAGTCCACAGGCAGTTTCCTGAATGTCCTGTTCATTTATGCAATATTCAGACTTCTGTGAAGAAAGAATAATGGTCCTCCACTTATTTGTGGTGTTCATCACAAAGGTAAATCCTTAACAAATGCTTTCAAAACTGTTTTCAGACTGCCTTTTGAGAGAGAAAGTTGGCAGCCTAATTGTGTAGACATAAAACTCAAATAGGGCACCTAAAGTCATTAAACACAATGTTTGCTGTTGATGTGTCATTGGTTTTGGAGGCAGGGGTTTATTCCTAATTTCTGGAATATTCTTTTTGGAAGATGTTTCTGATTATGTGAAATGCAGTACTATAAATTACTATAAATTCTGAAGTTTTTACTTGCAAGTCAAAATACTTGTGAATTACTGGAAAGACATACTGTAAGATCCTGGCAAGTGAAGATTAATAGAAGTTACTTGAGACGAGGCTTTTTTTCCCCCCTCTTTTTTACATTGAGACTTCTTGATGGTAGCCTAACAAAAGCTGACTGTAAAAAGAAGAATAGATAAGTGCACCTCAAAATATGTATTGTTTAGCTAGATAACAATTTGTATAATCTGAAATGAATTTTTTTTTATTTTGGTTTTGATACCACCATTGTCCTCATCTTGGAGGAAAATTACTTCATATTCTTCACACAGATCTTCTTAATGGGTATTCCTGAGATGATGTTTATTTCTTAGCTATTGAGACCATTCCACAAATACGGAACCCTTCTGCATATGCCAGTTGATGAATGACTGTAGATGGGATGTTTTATCTTGCCAGGGAAGTTATCCAACTTGACAATCTTTCTGAGTTGGGATGGGGTAGTGGTATTAATACTTAGTTTCAAGTGAACACTTTTGCATAGATTGTAAGTCAGTCATCAGAATAACAGTAGCATGACCTTTTTTTCATTTTTTGTTCAAAAGACATCTAGTGTATGTATGATGTATAAAACTGTGTGGTGTTCTATTCTGCTTTCAAGTAAGGAAAACCTCAGAGAACACAGCTTATGGTAATGACTTGGTGCTTTATGGAAACTGTAGACTTCATTAATTTCAGTGGTTTCTGCATGGGAACTGGTACATGTGTAGGGAATCATAAAATTTGTTTTAGCTACATTTCTCTTATGTAGCCAATCTGATGTAGAAGATTTTTATATAATAGTGATTCTTAAATGAAAGTACACTTCGAAGGAGGTAATGCAACAAAGATAAGATTTTCAGTATGCAGCTACTTTTTTTTTTTTTTTTTTTTTTAAATAGTGGTAGAAGGCAATACTGAATATGCATACCCCTGAATTGTTAAAATTTCTAGCAAGTAAAACTGGATTATGTAATATTCAACCTCTGAAATGGACAAAACTGTTCAAACATGTTGTCTGTCCTCTTGTAGTGGTTTTTCACAGTGAATCAGTGTTTAAACTTGAATGATTTAATGAGAACATCTGCAGTAGATAATAACTATTTTTTTAATGTTTAAATCTTTAAAATTATTCTGGGAAATGGCCATGCTAATTTTAGTATTTCTTCCTAAGAGAGTTGTTTTTAAAATGGATGCCATGCAAAATAAATGCCTTTGATGTAAACATCTAAAATAAATATTTATTGTAAAATAGATTAAAATGGAATGCTTTTCAAAAGTTTGATATAAAGTGTGTCCTAACTTTTATTTTCAAACTTCTTTTATCTGAGATAACATTTTACGACATTTCTGTTCTGACTGCATCAGAAGTTTTATACAAGGCTAACTGTAGTTTTATAATCTGAAGCATATTGAAACAAAGGAAACAGCTGTTATTCAAGTAGTACAGCCATAAAACAGACATTTTACCAAACTGCACCACTTGAAACAAAACTTTCAGGGAACCTGATGGCCCTAGATTGCCAAAATTTAAAAATTTTGAGATGAGGCAGAAGAAATAGAAAACTGTACTTGATTTTGCAGCCTATTGTTTCTTGGTGGTTTTTTTCATAACGCTTATGATTTTTAATCCTTTTAAAAATCAGTTGTTCCAGAAATCAGCTAAATCTTATGTGACTTGATGGATGTCAGAAGTCTTTCTGAATGATGACATCTCCATTTGCAATGCATTGAAAACTGATGTTTCAACACTTTTAAAGTGAGAAATCTTTTTTTTTAATTTCTGAACATTTTTATTTCATAACAAAGGTGTGAAACGTTTGAGTCTCTCAGAAAGGGTAATCCTTACATGAGGCAAAATTCCCTCTAATATCTTTCATACCTTTAAAATATCAGGAAGTACATCCATTTCGGGTAGGCTGATGCATTTAAAGATGTGTGCAGCAGCTCTGCAAGAGAGGGATGTGATCAAATTTGTAATGCAGATGTATTTGTGACCCACTAATGGGTCACAGGTGGGGAAAATCTTTGCAAATGTTTCCTTTGAAATACAAGCACAGTGTTACGGGTGTGGAGGTCTCATGTCCTTACAGGATATGGCATCTGTGAAGCGCTAAGAACATTGCCTTTTTTTATTAGTCATACACTTCATCAATAAAAGGGCTAATACTTGATCTTAATGGGACTTTTGGTTGAATTGCGTGTTTCTAGGTTTTTCTTCCAGCAGAAACAACTCTTTGAAACTGTCCTGGGTGTGCATGCTTTTTTCCTGAGCTCTGCTGCAGAAACAAGATGGCCCAAAAGCCTTCAGCTCAGAGTGGGGGCCTCCCTCCCACAGGTATCAAGTGCTGGCTCCTTTCCCTAGTGAGGGACACCAGTGCTGGCAGTGGGCCATGAAGACCTGGGGTGGATGTACCATGTGCCAGCATCCCTGGGGAGCTCTGTCATCTGGCACTAAGCTTTTCCTATTACAGCTACTACTTCCATGTCTAATATAATTACTGATAATGCCTCCTTGAATATTGTTAATTGTGTCAAATAGAAATACTCAGTGCATTTTTCTCCTATGACTGTCACTCCCAACTCATATTTGGTCTTAGAAAAAAAAACAAATCCAAAACAAAACACTTTTGTGTGTAATGAGAAACCTGATGTTTAGAGCATCATATTGTGCTGGCTGGCAGCTGCAATCTTTGTTGTGTAGGGAACGCTGAGCTGATTTACTGTATGCAATGCATACTTGATTTTGGGATTACACTTCTCAATTTTATCTATCAAGTATTTTAGTATAAAGAGCATATTCTCAGATAAACTTAATTACTAGGAGCAACTGGAGATTTCAGAATAAAGCCCAGGAGGCTTAATAGATTCTAAAATACGCTGCACTGTTGAGAATTTTTCGGGTCCAGCTGTGGCATGTAACTGTCATGTGAAATAATTTTCTTCACTCTTCTATTCAGATTTGATTAGAAAACTTTATTTTGATTGTTTTATTCTGAAAACAAGACAATTTTTGTTAAATAATGCTTTTCATAAAGCACAGAAGAACAATGTTTGGTAATAATAGTGCTTTTTTTTTATAGTCAGTTCATGCATGAAAGACCAAGGTTATATTTAAATACTTCATATTCACTTATTACCTAAGGAATTAATGTAGTAATAAGTTGACTTTTTTGGGAAATGTTTTGTCTGAGAGAAGTTAATAAAATAAGCTAAAATACTACTGTTTACCTTGAAATATTTGTGTCTCCTACTAAGAACTTCACTATAAATACTAAAGTGTATATTTAATTGCATACTTCAGAAATGTGACATTGCTTAGAGAGTTAGCATAGTAGCAGTATTTTTGGTGATAAGTTAATTTTCAGACATATCTTTATAAATAAATTAGCTTTAAGCAAAAGGAGGTGTGGAAATGAGGAATTCTACTTGTTCCTTAAGTTTCATAAGAGCAGAGAATATTTGGAGAAGGCTTTTGGGCTGTGAAGGTTTTTTGGTCATGAAAAGTCTTGTTCTCACTCTTTCTTCTTCCGTCCACCTAAGATTGTTTTTGCCATTTGTGTGCTTAACTTCAGAGCAGATCTGTGACAAAAGTGGTAGAAGTTGTTCTAATAAATTGCATTGAGCTTATTTTTGTGTGTACAAGTACTTTCTTTGATGTAAAGGGAATTAATGTCAAGGCATGAGATGATAATAGATTGCAAATGCTTCCTACAAGGGTAATGTGTTGGGTATGTAAGCTGGAAGACATGGAACAGCTGCTTCCCCCCCCGCCCTGTTTTATGGTCTTAAGTGCAGATTAGGATCTCTCCTGCAGATCCTTCAGTTTTTCCATACTGGAAAGCTCCCTGCTGGGACAAGATAGGTTATGACATTATTTGATTAAATAAATGCTTCTCCACAAGTTACATTCTATATCTTCAGATTATTACTTGAATGGTTGGGTTTTTTGAAAAGTAGTGTTTCTTGTCACAAAGTTTTTTTTCTTCAGCAGGCTTTGGGACCTTGTGGAGAAGGTGGAATCAAGATTCTTGTTGGAGGTGCATAGTGAAAGGGTGAGGGGGAGCACATGCGTGATGGAGTACCAGAAGTGCTGATTGGATATTGGAAATTCTTGTCACACAGTATTTTATTCTGTGTTTGAATAGGTTGCCTGGAGAGGCTGTAGGCTGGCTATCTATCCTTACAAATATTTGAAGCTAGGGTGGTTGCCATCGTGACCAACCTGATGGTGTCAGCTTTGAAGCTGGCTATTCTTTTGAGCAAGACTAGACCAGATGACCTACATCCAGATGTCCCTTACAACTGTAATTAATGTATGGTCTCTGCAGTTGAAATTTTTAGGTTACAGGATTTGATATTAACTTGATTTTCTTTGCTTTCCCTTATTAACATGGGGAAGAACGTCCTTCTTTGTATGGAGCTTAAAAGGCGTCTAGCTAACAAAATGGTGGTTAGAAGAAAGTTCTGTGTGGAGTTGAATTTAGAGGTTAGCCACATCAGAGCATTTTTGGATACATGTTTTTGATCTCTCTCAGAATTTAGAAGTCTTCCATTACCATTTTCTTAGGGGACTTTGGGAAGAAATTAGAGAGCTTAAACAATGTTTTCTAGTCTGTCAGGTTTACAGGACTTGATATAAACTGACTTTTGGAGTAAGGCAAACCATGTGATGGAGATGCGTAGCAAGCTCCTAACATTTAAATTTATTTTGTATTGATAAGGACCTTAAGTAGTAAATACTCTTGGAGGATTTGAACAGCTAAGCTTGGATAAAGTCATGTTAGATTAAAATGAACAACTATCTCTTGGACTTTGTATTACTAAATTTAGTATTGGGTAGTCTACTAATTCTATTAATTATTGGTTTAAAGCAGTTCAGTAACAGGCTTTGCTTGAGAGTGGTACTGTGTTACACACATTTGTGTTAATAAAACTTTGAAGGTCACATCATTGTACCTTTTAAGCTTTTAGAAACAATGTTCAAATAAAAGACTGTGTTCCTTTTGGAAATAACTGCTAGTAATCTGAATTCCAGCAGTTTTAGAGTCAACTCTTTCTCCATTGCTAATATATTACTTGCTTTTTTTGGGGGATGGGGGAGGTGGGGGGTGGGGACAGTGTGAAAGGAACTCTAAGCTGTTTTCCCCAATTCATAGGGAAGGAAGGGATGAAATCAGTCTGGGTTTGGTTTGGTCTGGTTTTCCTTGTAAATTGTGTTTGTAAACAAACCTTTTATCTGTTCATCTGCAAATATTAATTACTCCTATCTGAGTAGTGAAATTATTCAGTAGAGCTGTCTTCTCAGTCCTTACTCTGTGGAGTTAGAATTAAGGCTAAGCTTGTCCAACTTCTATTACGCACTTTTGCCCTGCCTTTTGGAGTTGAATATACCTGCAACAGGGATTTGGGTAATCATGGCAGTATACTTAACAGCAGTTTTTGATTTCCTAGGTGATAGTAGAGATGTCTTTATTTATACGGAATATCCATGGTACCAAAAAAGGTCCCTTCCTTCAGGAACAGTCTCAAGTGCACTCATAAGCTGCTGTTTACTATAGCCAAACCTTTCTTGGTTAGTTTATTGTACTGCCACCTCCATGCTTTCTTGGGGGGGGGGGGGAAACGGGAAACCCAAACACAAAACCGAAAGAAAAGAAACAACCCAAATACCTCAAAGAACAAAAATCCAGAGACTTCTTTTCAGCCTCCAGTTTTTTCTTTAAGTTATTCTGATAGAACTACATTGGATTGTGATGCATTCTACCTAATTATCTCTGAAAATCATCTTGCTTAACAGCATTTCACATTAGTCCCAAAATAAAGTTGCAGGTGCAACAGTCTTACTGCTTTGCATATACAGAAATGATTTGGGGAGGGTATTTTTGGTTTACATTTGCCCGCAAGATCAGGTCTACTTGAGGAAATAGCCATTCACACAATAGTCACTTCTGGGCAGCATGGGCTGAAGGATAGAACCCATGACTAGCCTGTTCCTTTGTCTTTGTGATACCTAAACCTGTTAGGGTAGTGAGAAGGCACATTCTTTTCAAAGTTTCCTTATGGAGTAATACCAAATGTTGTAGGTTGTGGGATGGCTGCTCAAGTTGAATACAAATTTGACAGTTCTTACTCAGTCTGCCTTGAAGCAGCTGTGAGGCACCTGGATGTAGTGATAGCTGAGGGTAGGAAAGCAATTTGCTGCAGTCACAGGTTGTTTAAAAACACATTCACTTTTCCTCAGCTTTTATCTGTCCCTTTGTAACATATCTGCACTCCTCTGAACTTTCATACTGAACAAAGTTTTCAGTCAGACTACAGTTTTGTAAAATGAGATAGACAACTCATTTCCTTTTTCCAGCTGTCCTTCGTGCAGCAGCATGGTCTTTGACTGTGGAAATGATCACACAATTATAAATGCTGATTTTTGCAATAGCAAAAATAGGTGTCACATTTGCACTAATTTCTCTGGGAATTGCATTGCACGTGGTAGCCATGGAGGGTGAAGGTCAGGCCGCTTGGCAGCGGCTGGGTGTTCTTGTTAGAAGAAGCTCACAAAAGAAAAGTCTCTCTCTCTCTCTAAATAGTACTGATGAATGTTTCAACAAATTAATCTGTTTTCTACTCCTACAGGGAAACAAATAGCTTTTAGCATGCTCAATTTCTGATTTGGTCATAGTGCCAATCAGTCAACTCTAATTAAAACTAGTGTTGGAAGTCTGTCAAAAATCAGATCTTATAATTTAAAAGGACTCATGACCAAACTAAATGTTGAACTTGCTTGTGCATTATTACTGATTTTTTTGCTTAGTCTTTTTACTCATGTAGCACTGTAAAAACACTGCTTTGATTTTTTTTTTTTTTTTTAAATAATCTTTTTGTCTTAGAGATGCTTTTCTTGGAAAATGATTTGATACTACCACTTTTTTATTTCTTAAGAGCTCTGTAATTGCTGGTATTTTTTAGTATTCTTAACCTATTGTGTGTGCACATGCTGTACACACATGTGTGTGCATGTATGTGTACAGTTGCAACTCCTCTAACATTTGCTTGTTTTCTATAAATTAGCTGAATTTGCATCTCTCGGAGCTGGAATGCCACTTCCTTTTCCTTTTCTTAATGTCAGTCTTCTGTAATAATTCTTCTACAGTATGAAACAAAGTATTTAGTGTTAACCTCCAGGCTTATAGTTAATGTCTCTTCTTGAGATTGTTTAAAATGGAATTGAAAAGGTTATTGTGTATGCTAACTCCATTACAGGAGACATGGTAGTAATATGTTCATAACAGTCTGTTGATCGATTTCTTTTTGCCAAGTTGTTGATGCTAGTATTGCCTTATTGTAAGAAGTCCAAAGCAAAATAAGGTGTTGAAAGTACATGTTTTAAAGAGCAGTCGGTATTAATCTCATGATGTGCTATCTAAATTTATTAAAGCATTCTAGAATAGGAAAAAAAAAACCCCAAACCGAAAGAACCCAACCTTCTGTGTAAGTTACTTGATACTTTAGCATACGTTTCCAAATAGAAGTTCCTTTTATGCTCCTAAAGTGATACTAAATTAATGCTATAGTTAAACATCAGATTTACCTAGATGTCACAGGCTACTTGAATAAATATTGGCAGTTCACTCAAGCAGAGAAAACTCCATGCAGACTCTATAAACAATAAATAATTTCTTAGAGTTCATAAACTGAACAAGGAGTATACATCTTGCCATTGTAGTGACTATCCTAATAGGAATCCCTGCAAACAAGAAGAGTACCATGTAATTTCTCTGTCTCGCCCTGGTGTTTATCAAGTAGCTTCTTTCAGCGTTACAAGTCAAGCTTGTGTTTCTGTATTACTTGTTTCACAACTGAGTTCTTAATTTGGGCCATATTCTTCTTCAGTTAATCAGGGAAATGAGTATAGCACTGGTTCCTTGTCATCGGGGAAGGACAGAAAGGAATTGGTAATATTCATTCACTAAAGGTAGTTTTGCCAAGCGCTTTGTGGTTTCTTTTTGTCAAACTCCTCGTCTTTTTGACTAAGGCACTAAATTTTGGCAGGGGGTTGATTTTTCTTAAATAGTTTCCTTTTAAACTTTCTTGAAAAGGCCACAGAGCTGTGTATATTGGAGTTCACGTCCCCTTTGGAAAGCAAGGCCGTCGTCGGCATAGACATCGGGGGCACAGGCACCACAGAAGAAAAAAAGAGAAAGAAACTGACAGAGAGGATGGCAGAGAATCTCCATCATATGGTAAGAAATCTATTGTATGAGTTTTGTGTATCTTGAGAATAAAGTTGTTACTCTGTGCTTAAATGTTTCTTGTTTTGTGCTGTTTCTTTTATTCTCACTGTAATTAGTGTCTTTTTACTTAGAACCAGGCAAGGATTTTGTTGTCATGTTTTATCTAAATCATAAGCTGTTGGACTTCATCCAGCTGTCTGTGTGAATGTTCTTCAGTGAATAGATTAGACTACAGCTTCACAATACTCTCGTAACATAAAAATCTGTTATTTAAATTAGATGCCTATTTTCAGACTGTGTAATCTGTTATTACTCTTCTGCTGTCACTCAAGATTTTTGAAAGTATGGATATAGCTGTGAAGCAGCATTTGTCATGGTAATTTGGCCAATGATCTATTGAAATATTGACATCAGCCTTCTTGCTGTCTGCTAGTAAGGGAATTATACTGCCTCCTAAATTTCAGTTCTGGATCAGACACCCCCCTCAATTCCAGCCCACCATTTACCCTTAAGATAGGCCTTTGTCATAACATTGTCTGAAATAAAATTATTTGGCAGTACTCTTAGCAGATTTCCTTCAAGACCTCAAACCCACTTTTATTCCTAGACTGTAGTGAATGGGAAATTTATGGTGCAGTGTTCCGCTTCTGTTCACTATCATCTTTCTGTCACTAGAACCACCTTCTGCATGGGACCAGTTCCTTGGAACAAAGGAGTTTTCAAATGTGCATGCTTGAACAAGTCTCCTTTTACTGTTCTCCTACAGTTACTAGTTTCATCCATCTTCAAAACTTCTTCCAAATACGAGTTATCCTTTGATCTTATGTTTGTAGAGTTTTGGTGTACAGGTTCTGAAGCAGCAAGTAATATTAGCAGATAGAAAGGGACTTCTCTGTTCTGGCTACTTCTGTATCCTGGATACACAGGATATGGCCAGTTTCTGGTACACGTTCATGTCAGGACACAACCAACTTGCTGTAGATCTTCATTGACAATCAGTGCTGTTTGTATTCAAGAGCTCATTTCAGAATGGATTGTGTTATTGGATAGTGATGTATGCCAGAACAACAATACAAGAGCAAAATCCAATTCTGAATAAAGATTATTAGTAATTCAGATCTTTCTTATGTCTAAATCTATAAGGTGATCTTCCTTCTGCAGTGGAAGAATACAGTTGCGTGTTCAAATAAAGCAACTGTGAACAAAGTAAATTTCTCTTCTTGTTTTTTAAATTTTGATCTCCCTGGTCTTTCAATCTCTGACTGTCACAGAGATAACATTGCAATTACTACATTATTGAACCCTGGTAGTTTGAAAGCCCTCCCTTAGGCTGAAACAAGATCTGTATATAGGTATTAAAAATACCTCTAAAACCATGTGGTTTTATGTTGTGGGTGGTTTTTTTTAAGCTTTCCTCATAACAAAGTCCACTATTTACATTTGATCAATAGTTAAGTTTTGTTATAAGTTATTACTGAGCCTGTTCCACTAGGCATTATACTATGAGAAGTGAAAATATTTCCTCAACATTTTAGCTGTATAATTTCTACTTTCTTAAGCTAATTTATATACAGTGTTCCAACCATGTAGTGAGTGTGTTAGTATTTTTTTCTGTTGAAAAATCTGCTGCTCTAACAATATGAGTGCCTGGGTACCTACTATATGTGGGGGGGGAAGAAGCCAGATATTTAGCATCTTGAACTATTACTGTGGCAACCACTCTGTAAGGGTATTTGTTTTTGTCAACGTATTTTTGGGGTGTGTGTTTGTGTTTTCTCCCCCCCCCATATGTTTTCCCTCCTGTAATTAGTGTCTGTGTCCTGATGGTATCATTTAAAGAGTAAACAAAGTTTCTAGCCCTTTGTTATATTAATTTTTACTTTTTTTACCAATTTTGGTGATGATGTTTATTTTCATACTGTTAATCTATAGAAGAGCTGAAATTACTTAATTGCATTACATAAACATAAATTTCCATATGTTTTCAGAAACTGATATTTTAAAAGGACCTCCTTTTAAAGAATTGTCTATGTTTCTTTAATTCTTCTTCCCTCTCCTTTTCTTTAAGACACACCATCCCAACGAGTGCAGTTTATCTTGGGTACTGAAGATGATGATGAACACATTCCCCATGATCTCTTCACTGAAATGGATGAACTTTGTTTCAGGGATGGAGAAGAATATGAGTGGAAAGAAACAGCTAGGTATGCTACAAGTAGATTGTTTCAAAGTATATCTTCTTGTGATCTATATTTCAGAGAACTGCAAGGCAGTTCTAGGTTAGAATTTTCATGAACTCTAGGAGTTGTTAATTCACACTTCAGCAATCTAAATTGATTTTTCCCAAGTTGGACAAAAAGCAGTATGATTTCTTAAAAGACCCTCAGTCTTACTGGTGCTGTGTTCACTTTCCTGAAAGTTATTGTGCCAAGCATTGTGAAACGTGCAACTGTGTGTAGTCATAAATACAGGTGTTCTGCCATCAAGCACAGTATTTGTAATCTTAGAAATCTCTTTGCTCTGTTATTGCTGGTATATTAGTATCAGTTTTTTTCAGTCAAACATAATGAAAATTGGATAATTACACTTTTTTCTTTAGGTAGCATTTGATTAATGTTTTGCAAATTTCATGCATGAACGTTACAGGATGCCATGATTATTTTTGGCCCATATTGGTTAATGCTTCCTTTTATGTATGTATTGTAATAAATTCTTCCTCATTCAGTACTTCTGAAAACCTTACTGCATTTTAGTTTTTGCAGAGGTTTAATTTATATAATGCCTGTAAGTCAGAGTCAAGATCAATTTATAGTTAGACATGTTCCAATTACCTAGCTCTTGAATGTCTGATTTAGCACCCTAGGAGACTTGAATATGGTATATACAGTGTATGTCAGATACTTTTCTAATCCTAAAATACTGATGAAACAAAGATATGCAAATCAAGTAACAAGACACAATTGCAGACTGTTCACAAGAACTTGTGAATAGACAGGTATTGTTCAAACCAAAAGAAATATAATGGGCAAAACAAAAACAGTTGAGTATGGTTAAAAGGCCTGATAAAATTATTGTGACTGTCAGTCAGTTGGGTTGTCAGAAAATGAAAGCTGATAGGATCTCCCGTTCTGTGTCATACAGAAGCCACAGGGAAGAATGGGATTGCTTGCCAAATTGTCTGTCTTCTAGGAGAAGTAGAAACATCTGTATGTGCATGCATTTCAGGTGGCTGAAATTTGAAGAGGATGTTGAAGATGGTGGTGATCGATGGAGCAAGCCCTATGTAGCAACTTTGTCTCTGCACAGTCTCTTTGAACTGCGAAGCTGTATTCTGAATGGGACCGTCATGTTGGACATGAGAGCAAACACACTAGATGAGATAGCAGGTTGCAGCAAAACTTTTTTTAAAAAAATACCTTATTGCTAAATTTTAATCTATAACTTGAGATATTGATAGTATCCTTTTATGTTCTTGAAAATACTGTATTGAAGAAACAGGTATGCTCATGCTTACTGCAGTTTCTCCATCTGGTTGTAAAGTGCTGATCCTACTTATTTCATTTACAAGGAGCTACACTGGATGAGTAGGACCTCCTTTATTATATATGAGGCCCAGAATTTGCCTTTTTTCTAATCCCTGAATGTGTTCTTTGTTTCTGCAGATGAAATGTAAATATCTGTCCAGAACATTTTAGGGCATATTTGAGCACTTTAGTATCATAATTACTAATCATAACTTGGCTGATGTTAACTTTATGTCATTAGTGCAGTTGATTGTTGGTATTTTTTCCCCTTTATAAGAGGCGAGCAGAAATAAATTTTGTACATGTAGACCTACTATGTTGAGTGTCCTCACTAATTACATGGTCATTTTGCATACTGTAAAATTAGCTTTGAAGGCTTTTTCAAGTGTGTTTGTGTTATTTATATGAACACACACCTGCTTAGCCTGAATACCTTTGAACTAGTTTTACATAATTTTTGAAATCTTTGAAATTCACTCAGGGAACTGGTATTCCCTTCCTATTTTCCTGACTTACCAAAAGTGTTAAATACATGGTCTGTAGAAGTAATGTTTTGGTTTATAATTTATTTTTAATAATTTAATTTAGCAATCATCTCAGTACAGAAGAAAAAGTTATTGCTTAATTCTTTGTGAACAGTACTCTTTTAATAGCAGATATTTTAGATGGATCCAGGATGTCTTAAGCATTTGCATGAATTTGTTTTGAGTTAATTTTAGGTGCTGTTATGAAGCATGTAGGATAAGTAAGAATCCCTGGCATACAAATATATTGTCTTGTTTCTGTGAGCCAGGAATACCTTGGTTCTCACTCAAAACGGGAGGGGAGAGGGTGTCAGGTTTTCTCTTGTGAAGCTAAAGCAAAAGGCTGCATGTTACCAGTATTCCCAGAAGGAAGCTGCACTGTACTGACAGAGACTTTGTCACGTATAATTTTTTTGTGAGGTATTCTGAGCTGTAACTTACTGCATTGTACAAAGTCTTACGTAATTACAGTTTGCCAGTACAGTTAGATTCTTGATATATCAGTCAAGACTGGCAAAACCTATTCTAAAAGTTGTCATGTAGTTTCATTTGAGGTGATGCAACTAGCTCTTGTTTTACTTGAGCTTCCTTTCTAAAGCATGTGAATTGCATGAAGCTTGGTAGGGAGCCTCAGGAATTTAGGGCATCTGAAGGTGGTGGAAGAGTTATGGAATTATTCTCATTCTATAATAACTTTTATGTAGTTGAAAACAGGGAACACCAGATTAGGACTGTCTCAGGTCTGTACTCCATTGTGCATTGTGTTTCTGTCTTTGTGTGTTTACTTCTGGTGGAGGGTTGGTGAAGGCATGTATATTATAAAATATTAGGTAACTTATTTTATAAAATGATGCTACTAATAAGTACTTGTCTTTTGGATCTGCATGTTGTGCTTCCTTATTCTCACATTTTCTTGTTCAGTGACATCTTTGAAAATTTCCTGTGGATTCTTGAAGATGACTTTGCTTTTTTTTTTTTTTTTTTTTTTTTTTTTTTTTTTTAATAGGTTTAAGTTTTCTTATTATTTGGTGCAACTACAGTGCTTGAGTGTAGTGAAGGAGAGATTTGATGGCTATATGTATATAAATTTCTTTGTTGTTGTTGTTACTATGTAGATATGGTTTTGGACAACATGATTGCCTCTGGCCAGCTGGATGAATCCATAAGAGAGAATGTGAGAGAGGCCCTTCTAAAAAGGCACCATCATCAGAATGAGAAAAAATTCAGTAATCGGATTCCCTTGGTTCGGTCTTTCGCAGATATAGGCAAGAAACATTCTGACCCTCACTTGCTTGAGCGAAATGGTGAGATAAGTTGTAGCATCCAGTTTGTTCTAACCTGTTTAAGTAATGTTCTCAGTGGGAGATGAAGGAAAAATCAGCTGATAATAGCAGATAAGTGTTTCCTTCTTGATATGCAAAGAACTAATGATAACAGTGTGTGCTATGTGTAGCTGTGGATGTTGTTGCTGTATATTTTTGAATTTGCTCAAACTTTCTACTCCTGCCTGTATACATAGCATGCATTATTGTCTTGAAGTATAGAAATGGACCTGCTCTGATCCTAATGTTTTTTAGGATATGCTTGAATAAAATGTGTAACATATGAGGAATTCCAGCATTGTGGGTTAGCTTTATATGTTTGTCAGATGGATGCTACTTGATTACTCAATCTTTATACTTGAGATTTACTTTGGGGTCATGTAATGAGGGCAGTGATGCTGACAATTGCTGTATTTCAATCCAGTGGTGTTATGTTAATATGACTAGAAAAAGTTCACTGTGCTAATGGTAAAGAAATAACTTCTGGTAGGATACTTTGTTTTTACCTTGCTTTGTAGATAAGGTTCTAACAGGAGGAAGAGAAAACAAGAAACCAAAACCACAAGCAAGGTGTTTTAGATATTTTTATAGGCTGTATCACATCTTTTACTGAACCAATTCCTTAAAACATTCTGGAATATCAAGACATTTACTCTAGGTATCTCAGTTCTAAAGTCCAAATAGCAATATATAATGCAGAACAGTGTACTTTTATTATTGTATTTCTTACAGCCTCTATTTCTATTTCTGTTCTTGTTTTCTTTTTAATGCCTTGCATTAACTAAGATAAAAAATACCAGCTGAATTTTTTTTATTCTAGTGAAAATTTAGTATTGATTTCATAAATCACTCCATGAAGCGAAGCTGCTCTCCTGTCTTGAAAGAGTTTTAATTGTGTAGAACTCATTGCACTTAGTTAAGTGCTTGTTGGGATCTCTCAGGTACTTACTGATACTTACTTCAGGTGTTCTCCAGCAAATGTCCAAGCTTGCTGATACCTTGTTAGCTAGTGAATATTGATGCCTGCTTAAATATTTCCTTGACAGTTTCAGATTTATTTTTCTTCTAGAATGGAAAAAAAACCAACAACCCAACTTCTTAGATAAGAAGAGCATAATTTCTTCTGTAATTTCTGACTTTGCTGTTTTGTTTAGCAAATGTGAAAATTTCACATTTAGACCTACTTTTTACCCATTCTTGAACACCTGTATCCCCAGTTGTAATTCTGTATCCAAGATCTCTTGCTTGTCAGTTACTTTTCATGTATTGCTTCTGGTGCATTTTATTCTTACTACTACTCCTACAATGGAATATGTGATATATGCTGAAATAAGAAACCAATATAACATGATGAACCCCTTTCCAGAAACCAAATATGCATATATGCATAATCTTTATAGGCTCCTTTTTATACCTGTATGTGTTAGGACATGTCATGCTCACAATTCATCCAAGAATTCCAGTTATTACTGTACAGACTAATATAGACAAACCAGTTTGCTTTACTGGTCCTCTTTACTGCGCTGCAGTTTTAATAGTTGATCTTTGAGGCTTTCATTTTTAATTTCAAGCAAGTTTGTATCTGTAGGATCCATTCTTCCAATGTTGGGGGGAAATGTATATGACCTTCACCTAGGGCATACTTTCTGTGTCTCCTTGTAAATTGTTCTAGGGTTGTTCAATATGTTGGTCTCTGTAGTGCCTAGTATAAATGTCAGACTAAATGTGTCCGGTTTGCCATTTCCTTGCTTGATGGCATGGTACATGAAACAGCATGGTTTTGGTTTCAGGGGTTATATGACAAGTAATTGGTACTCTTCTCAAGGAGATTGCCATCTCAGGAAGAGTGTTTGTGCTAATGGGAGAAGTATCGCTAAACATTCTAATGGAACTGCTGATATGAGGATAGGCAGTATCATTTCTTGCTTAAGGAAGAATTGAAATCCATTGCAAACCTAAATCTGAGGGAACCATAACAAGGTGATGTTGCCTTTATGTGAAATTAGTGGGACATTGAAACTGGATAGGGCAAGAAAAGTGACTGTGGATATGGGAGAAATGTTTGGTTTTAAACAAACAGGGTAAGTCACAGCAAGAAGAAATGGAGAGGGAACTATGTATCTCACTGTTGTGCCCTCTACAAAAATATATATTGAGACTACAGCTGGCTAGGAAGCTTCTTATTAAACAAGATTTTTATTGGAAGATGGTTGCATTTAGCCCAATATGTTTGATCATGTTAATTTTGAAATATTTTGATAGTAGTTCTTTGTATATAATGGATGTAGTTAACCTAAGTCTTGTAATTTTTGTTTGCTAATTTTTAAAATTTTTTTAATGTAGTATTTAGATGGCATTAAAGGTAGATGATGTGCAATTTGGAATAAGTTCTAGGAAAATTTGTCAGTTTCAAGAGATACAAGTTTTTTGTTTTAATTATATTAACAAATCTTACACAGCTTAAGATAATACTTCTCCCACATCTTCAGTGTTTTAATTAGTACTTATCAGTAATTTCTGACTTTTCTAATGTCTGAAATCAGGTTTGCTTTTATCTCTTGTCTTACTTGCATGAGTATGACACTTCTGTCCTGGAAAGCTTGCAATTTACTATGTAAATTGTTAATGCATATTTGGCTTTTTTTTTTTTTTTTTTTTTTTTTTTTTTTTTTTTTTTTAAAAATCTCTGTTGTAAGCCTCATGGTGTTTCATTTGTTTTATCTCAGGGGAAGGCCTTTCAGCCTCCCGTCACTCTTTGCGAACAGGTCTCTCTGCCTCAAATATTTCCCTGAGAGGAGAAAACCGTTTGTCAGTTCTTCTCAATTACCTTCTTCCTTCAAGAGCTGGAACCCCGGCAACCTCAAGGTGTACAACCCCTGTACCTACCCCTCAAAACACACCACCTTCCAGTCCTACCTGCAGCCACCCGCCAACCACAAGTGCCCAGCCAAGTTCACTTCAGGGCAAGGAATTGCTGGTGTCACCTGCCAGTGATGATATCCCTTCAGTAGTAATCCACCCACCTGAGGAGGACTTAGAAGTGCAGGAAAGCCAGGAAAAGAAGACAGAGGAAAATACTGACAAAGCACCAGGCAACTATTGAAATTTAAGCTGTCCACGTGTGATGCTTTCTGCATCTAGATCACTTGCACTGTGATGTTTTTGGCACATAACTTGGGCACAAAGGAATATGATAACTGTTACCTCTGCCTGCATGTTTTACTTCTTTTCAGTTGTGACTGCTTTTGTGTTCGGCATTTTTAACTTTTTAGCTTTTAACTAAAGCCAGCAGAGAAATTATTTAATTAACCTTCATTTATGTAATTAAAAAGGAATATGGTTTTAAAATATAATACATAAACAATGTCAAAAATGGTGGCCTTTTCCCTTCACTCACCTACAGTCCATATCAAGTTTTTCTTTGTTTTTTTTGTCAGTAGTGGAGTTAGGGTATCAAACACTGGTTTAAAATATTGAGGTAGCTAGAGCTGAAGACATAGTGAAGTATTAGAGAAGAATATGAAAAGAATTGTTAAGGATGCAATTAACAGTAGTATTTGTAGTTCAGTTTTATCATGAAGTCTTGAAGCAATTTTGGGTTCGCTTTTGTGCTTTTTAAAACCGTAAAAATCAGTAGTAGTTTATGATGGCACTGGCAGGTTTGGTTCACCTACAGCTGTTTCCGGAGAGCTATCTCTTAGTACATTGCTTCAGCACCAGACACTTTATTACCCTTTTGTTGTATTTGATAGGAAAAATTGGATAAGGTAGTTAAAAGTTTATAATTGTAGGTCAGAGCTCAGCAATTCATTAATTTATTGTCTTGCAAAGCTATTGTTCTTTACACTTAAAAAGGTAAGTAGGTGTATAGATAAGTTGAAAGAAAGGATGGGAAGTTCTGGCAGTGTTAACAGTTTTGTTAATAATTTTTAGTAAATGTTTCATAACTTGTGTATTTTGCTTATGTACTGTTATACTTGCTTTACTTTTGCAAAATTATCACTTAATTAGAGACTTCAGCATTCTTCGTGCTTTTAAGGGCATCACCTTTCATTTTAGCCTTCAGGCTCCTACTCTTCCCCACTCCCACCACTATGTTGTAGGCTGTCATCTTGAGTTGCTGTATGTGCCTCATCCTTACTTGAATTCAGAAAAGTAAACAAAAAAACTCTCTGACTTACTTCTGGGAAATAGAGAATTTGCATGAAGATCATTCTCTGCCATGAGTGATATTTCAAACATAGTTAAAAACCTGAAGTAAAATAATGGCTGTAATTCATTTTCCAGTTCTCATTTTTCTAGTCATCTGACAGGAATGACAGCATTCCAGACCCAAGGTCTTTAGAACCCCAGAGAAGGCAAACAAATGAAAATCAAGTACTTGATGCTATTATTATCACTAATAAAGCTTTCCACTAGAATCTTCAACTCCTATTCAAATTGCTTTTGTGCTTTAAGGGAATGTTTCTCATAAAGGAAAAATCTGAAAGGAATGATTTCTATGTTTACTGAGAAATTTCTCTGAATAAGTCTTTCAGAGAAAGATAAACATCAGTAATGATGGAAGACATCTCTGTTTCCTGGTTTGTTGGTGTGGGTCGTTTTTGTGGTGTTTGGCTTTTTTTTTTTTTTTTTTTTTTTTAATTCAAGAAATCATCTGACCACAGAAAGACACATTTTCTTTAGAGATGCCTTTGAAGATATTCTCACACTATGACTTTAGGGCTATATCTGGACTAATCTCTGCCTTGGGAAGCAAATTTAGAAGGGAACCCTGAAGAGAAAGTCATCTTGTAGTAATTGGGGGGGGGAAACACAAAAACCCCCAAAACTCAGTCCATTCCACTATAGATTATGGTCTGTATTTACCTCTCTAGTAACTCAGGATATTTCAACCTGAATACTTTTTCAGTGTCCATATGATTGAGGTGGGTTTGTCTCCTGTGAGCATTAGGAACTGCATTAGTTTTCTAGTAGATGGCTTTCTTTTGTTTAACATTCAACTGTCTTCGGCCTTGAGCTATTCATACTTTATTTTTTGTAGTCTCTGTAAATAGCTGGACAGTTACTTAATTTAACATGGGTTACTGTAAAAGGAGGGAAGAGGGACACTTTCAGTCTGCCACTTCTGATCAGCCAGGTATCAGTTCATACTGAGCGAATGAGGCAAAGGATTCCCTAACATTTTTTTTTCTTTTGTTATCAGTTGAAGAACAGCTTTTGTTTTTCTGTCTTTGAAACTGTTAAATAATGAATTCCATAGGTAGAGCTGGGAAGAGAGCTGTGTCACTGCTAAAGATGAATACTGTTAATTCACCAGCATCATGAAGCTTTCTTAATGTCTGTGAACAACAGCAAAGCAGCCTGTTTTAAGGCGTCTTTTGATTCAGTGATAATGTACTTTAAAACTGAGTAAAACAATATTTAGAACAACTTTGCTCTTACAATAATTACTTACTAAAAATAGTAATTCAGAAGGGTTTACTTGTTGCCTACAAGTTGTACTACAAGACCAATAGAAAGGAAAACTACTTACACATGGTTTAAGATCAGGCACGTGTTCCTGTATCAGTTCCAAAACTTGTGAACCTTAAATGTGAATGATTGGAGAAATTTTGAATGCAAAGGATTTAGAAGAATCAATATAATTTTAGTATTGAAATTATACATTAGTTTATGCTTATACATAGAATTCTTATTCTCTGTTCTCCTCCTTGGTTGTGTGTCTCTTTTTTTTATTATTTTTTTTTTTTTTAATTTATTTTACTCTAGTCTCTGCTTGCTCTTGCTTACAGGACATTTGCAAAAATTGCAAAAAATAACATGGTGTTGTTTATCTTTCATCAATCATACATCATCAGTGACCTTTATTATGTGGTGAGAGAAGTGAAAAGACTTTGTATGTGTAAACATTTACATTATACTCTTCTGCAACAACTGTTTAAAATATCTTTTTTTATTTCTAGTTCCACAAACATACCTTATATTTGACTGCATAGCAGTTAACATTTTCAAAATTGGTTGATATTACTGTGAATAACACACATTTGGTTTTGAAAATGTGTTAAAGCATGTTTTATGACCATATCTGAAAGGTCTAGTATAGACAAGCAAGGCCAAATGCACTGCTAGTGTATGTTAAACTGAACCAGTAAAAGCTCTATAGTCCAAAAGATGGGATTTGGTCTTGGTTGTGCATGCCTAGACCAGCTTTTAAATGGCAGTTGGGTACAGATAACCATAGTGCAGCATAGGTTTCGGTGTGAATGGACACATGGGTTACTTGACTCATGCACCCTTCACTGAACCTGCAATTCAGTGTTGCTGTTAGGATAGCAAGCTAGAGAAAAGGGTGTGTCTTGGTGCAGACGTGAGAGGGAAGCTGTGTATTTACCTTGAATATATTACTTGTATGTGCCTCTTCAGCTAATGTGTTAGAGAGACCTTTTCACATAGTAACACCTGGTCAGATCAATAGTTGGAGCTTTGGTCTGTTGGTTGAAATTGTGGTTTGCAATCTGTCTATCCTTCAAATAGTACACTCTTGTACAGGTTAGCTAACTACCAGGGTATCCTTGTAGTTGTTGCCTGAGGCTCGCCAAGGCTTTTTATGGTTGAAGTAACTGCTACACAGCAGACTAGATGGGTATTTGCTTTTGGTGTTAAGGACTTCTGACATAGTGAAGAGGCTGTCTATCTACTAACTATAGAGTGGTTATGAATAAAATGCCAACAGTTGTTATTTTTTTCTACAATTAAAGGAGCTCTTGTTTTCTGGTGACTGTTCTGCAAATGGCCATCATTTATGAAATACTTAATTTTTTAAAATTATGTCATTAGTTTGACCACACAGTGACTTGTTAATGTTGCATTTATGATACTAATGTAGGGCACTCTGAATAACTTGCACATTTGCTTTAAGCAAGCTGCCACATTGAGTTTTGTTGGTGTTGCATCCTCATTTTACTTCATACACCATTTTGAACTTACCTTCTTTGTTTTAATTCAGGGCTGTTAGCATCTCCACAGTCAGCACCTGGAAGCCTAGACACTGGGAAAAGTGGAGATGTTAAAGGTACTGGGACAGGTGGAAGCAGAGAAAACAGCACTGTTGATTTTAGTAAGGTAAATAACACTAAATACCTTAATGTTAGGCACAAAATGACTATTTAAAAAAAAATACTGGCTGTAACTTCCCTTTTACAACTAAGACACCTGTATATACATGTGTATGAGTGTACCTGTACAAGACACACATACTAAGACATAACTTGTACATGTGAGTGTCAGAATATGGTATGGGCTAAATGTGTCAAATGTTTTGAAACTCTTTCCAATGGGACTGAACTTTCTGTCTCATTTGACAAATCTCTTCAGTATTTTGGTAATTCAAAGAGTGCAGACATTGTACTTTTTCGTGCAGAGGGAGATATTTTCACATCTGCTATAAAGACTCTTATAAAAACAATTGTGTGCATTGTGTAACTACTTTTTTTCTAGGACTGGTTGGTTGTGTGGTGGGTTTTGTGGTGTTTTTTTGAGGGGTTTTTTTGGTTTTGTTTTGTTGGGTTTTTTTTGTTTTGTTTTGTTTTTTTTTTGTAAAGAGGGCTTTTTAAGGGGATTTGCTTTATGTATGAGTTTGCTCTACAAAACGTACATTGTAATCATTAGGAGCATATAATAGCACTTTCTGAAGGAAATCTTGTGTAATACTGTAAATCCCTTGTATTCCTTTAATAATTTAAATTTGCTGGGTAAGTTTCAGTATGGCTTTTACTATAGAATTCAGTCTGTAGTATCATCTGCACTGTGAAACACTGTTAGAAAATTGGTTTGCCAAGTTAAATAACAATGTTTGAGGAAAGTTAACTTGCACTGTAGTTCTCATTGTGGCAGGTGCCATATATTCCTGCTCTGCTATCACAGTTTTTATGTTTTTGCTTGGCCTGTCCTTCTGTACACCTGCCTTGTCTCCTGTTGGGCAGGAGTCAGCCTCCTGGCACTGTAGTTGTGGCACACTTGGTGTGGGACTCAAGAGGCCATCTGTAAGTTCTCTAGTTAGCAGTGTAACTGGTGCTTGTGTGTGTGTGTACGTATGTGAACACAGAGTTCATGTGCTGTACAGTTTTGTAATGCTCTTCTGTCATTATGTACAGAAATGAGTGTTAAGATTTCCATCCATCATATTCTTTATGGATGAAAGCATAAATTATTTTTCAAAATTGACATATTTGAAATACATAGCTCTGAAATAACTAACTGCATTTTAGAAACCATGTGTAATTACATGAACTCTCCTTAGTTAATTGTGCATAGATCTTGTTACGTCCTATCATGGATTGTTTGTCATGACAAGTAGTATTGGAAAGGTGGTTATGCAATTTGGAGTCTTCTAGAATGTAGCGGATGGTATTAATTGTAACTTTTAGAAAATAATTTATTATTAGCTGGCTGGCTGGCATTTTTGATATGTGTTTGTGTTATGTACTGTGGGATATTTAATTTGCTTTTTTATTTTTCTTTGTAGCATAAATGTTTAGTAAATACATATGTTATACAATTTCTTGTAACAAATGTAAGGGAATAAACATTATGTTTCATTTCTGTATGAATAGGTTGATATGAACTTCATGAGGAAAATTCCTTCAGGAGCAGAAGCATCAAATGTGTTAGTGGGAGAAGTAGATTTTTTAGAAAGACCTATTATTGCTTTTGTGAGGCTCTCCCCTGCTGTGCTTCTCTCAGGTCTCACAGAGGTTCCGGTTCCCACACGGTAAATAAATACCTAGAAAGTCTGGCTTTATTTTTAATAATATTTAAGATCTCAAATAGTTGTAAATATTTATGCATACTCTTATTAAGCTGAAGAAATGTAGACTTTTGCTTAAAATGCTACCAGCTATTTGATTCAAAATTTGAAGGAATGAGATCCACCATAAAAATTCTCTGAATGCTTTCAATAAATATAATGGTGCTATCTTAAGCAAGTGCCTAAGTTGAAACGGATAGCTGACCTGGAGTAAGCGGATAGCTGACCTGGAGTAAGCGGATAGCTGACCTGGAGTAAAAGCAATGAGTCTTTCAAGCTTGTGTTGACATTGGTCATGAAGATTGTTATGCTTCCAGTCAGCGCAGCACAGCATGACAGTGGGAAGAGTTCACTAAGCCTGAAAGTCTGTCTAATCTGAAGCTCTGCTCTTTGTATACAAATGCTCAGTCTATGAATAACCTAGGTGGTGGAAAAACTTACCATGTTTTAATTGTATGACCAAATATAAACGATTGACATTGGGGTAACTGATTTGCAGCTAATACATTGAATCAGTTTTCAGTCTACGATATGCTATCCAGCCTGGGGCACCCATCCCTCCCCCAAAATAATGAGTCTCACAAGTATACTTTGGGTATACTTAACTACAGACAATAAAAATGTTAAAATGCAGGTCCCATGATGAGATAGCAGGTCATTTCACCAGTCACCATGGAGGACTCTTCTTTTTCTCTGAACATTGACATGTACTGGGCTCTTCTGTGGTGTTTAGTATAAATTCATACACTTCATGCTTTTTGGTGTGCTTTTTGAATGTTTTAAAATTATCAAAGTGCTTGTTTATCTTTGTAATTTCCTGTTTATACATTCTGATGAAAGGCAAAAACAATCTTGGCAGCATTCTTATAAACAAACATGAGAATTTTCAGAGCACAGTTTACATTAGTGCTTATAATGTTTCTTGGGAAATTCCAGAATTTCTGCATGCAGATTATTGTATGAATGTAGCTAAAACTATCTTTGCCTAAATTTTTCAGAATGGTGTAGCCTTAACAGAATTGTTGGAGTTGGAAGGATCTCTAGAAATCATCTAGACTCTAGATTTAGATTTGGAATAGCATACTTGATTCTGAAGATGCAACCTTAGTTTTGGTTAGGGTAGTCAACTTGTGAAGGAAAAATAGCATCTAGTTTTCTGTGCTGTGAGGTGAAAGGCAGCGCTACTTTTTTTCAAATATGTAATATTTAGGACCTTCATTTCCAAAGAGTATAGGAGGAAGGTTGTGAAAAGAATTAGTGAGATTCACTCTTTGGTTTGTATCCTTTTGAATTTATAAGATACTAGTCCTGTTCAAGTTTTGTTTTGTTTTGTCCTAAAGTGTGATAACTATTGGTGTGATTGGAAATGGAGACTGACTGTTAATGTATGCTGCAACCCATCTCTGGATATATTCCCTTCCCAAAATGACACTTTTACCTTTGTAGGTGTTAAAAATGCAGGTCTCCTTTCCTTTCCACTGACCCAGGACCAGGATAAGCCTATATGAGTATGCCCAGTGTATTGCTTAAGTACCCCTACGTGCACGCTTGGTGATGTACCCAATCACAGCAAGTGAGAGGGGTTTAACTCCCAAGAAGAGGTGATCATCAGGGAGTCTAGAAAAGCTCATAAAGTTCCTACATCCTCCCTAAAAGATCTTTGCCAGTGAGAGTGTCAGAAAGGTTTATAATCCAGAGGAAATATTCATTGAGCTCTAGCCTGTGTATTTCTACTACATTTAAAGCATTATAAGAAGTAGAAAAGTTAGGCTTCATTTAGAAGACTTTGGAGTAATTTTGGTTCAGGATTCAAATTCTTTCCAGTAATGACTTTCAGGCGAGTCTTTCCTCAGAATGCAGCAGTCTGTGAGATCTGAAATGGTGAAGAGAATATTTTCATTTCACCACTGAATCTTTTTTTAAACATTATGTTGAAAGAAACCTGTGAGTATATTCAAATGAGTCAGCTGCATTCACCTCGATGGCTTTCTCCACAGATTTTTGTTTTTATTGCTGGGACCAGCAGGAAAAGCTCCACAGTACCATGAAATTGGAAGATCAATAGCAACACTTATGACAGATGATGTGAGTGATGTACTTTAAACTCTTATAGTTAAAGAAATCTAGAATAATGTGTTTATCAATTGTTTTCAATAAAAACGTATTCTGGAGTGACAGGTTAAAGAGAAAACACCCCAAACTATTTAAAAGAAGAACTGTTAACTTATTTCTTCTGGTAGTGAACTAGATAATGGTAAATTAAGTAGTCCCCTTGTCTGTCTTAAGAAATCCTAAGTATATTTCTGAAAAACTGTTTTAACTTTGATGTATGGATTTAATTATTTTATTAAATTAGGAAGTAGAACTGTTAAATAAAATTGCATCGGATATGAATTACTGGATTTTGAAAAGGACACAGCAAATTGTGTAAGTGTTCAGGACAGTTTAAGAATGCATGCAATTGAGTCAGCACAGATATTTTTTTATCAAATCAAGGTCAAATAATTAAAATTTGGACTTTACTAGGCATTTGAAATCATATGCTTAGAGCCCTGGCAGACAGGGGAATTGAGACTTTTTAAGGCTATTGTTACCTTTCTGAGCAAAATTAGGATACTTTCATTCTGACTCATATGCCACCTACTGAATTGTTGGCAATTATTAGGGTCGTCCAGCAGAGACTCTATATTTCTTTACTCTAGAATGGTTTAAAGCTTTGAAATATAAACCAGAAAATGACCATTTTACAACTGGGGAACTTGTCTGTGAATATAGTGTTTAGTTCAGTGTGAGAACTGAATATTCAAAACTTTAGTTGCAGATTCTAATTTTTTTTCAGTAGGCTGATTTTTAGGAATACTGTCGATCATTGAAGTAGAAAACCAGAAATTATTCACTGGTCTAAAAAGATGTAAAGAGCCTTGAAAGATCTAACTTACAATTAGAACACTTAATGGTCAAGTCTTTGGAGACAAACAATTCAAGTTTCGAATGTACAGAAGCAACTCAGGATCACCTGGAAACTTTTTTTTAGGAGCAAAACTAGCAATTTTTTTCTCTTTGTGGATAAAAATGCATCTTGGGATTCAGGGATTGGTTTTTTAGGGTTTTTTTTTTTTTTGCTTGTTTGTTTTTTATCCTAAATGCTACCTGCTTGTCAATTCAGTTTGTGTTGTCTGTACAACGTTGGGGTTTTTTAAGTAGGAGGATTGCTTTCATGTGGTTCCTAAGAAGTCTTTTAAAATAACTAAGCTAGAGGTATACAAAGGAAGTTCTTAATTTTAATAAAAACTTATGGTAAGTAATAAAACCCAAAAGTTTGAAAGCTATTAATAATATTTTTGTCCTGATTTAGCACAGTATACTGCACGGTGCCTGTAGGGCAGTATTATTTGGGCAATAGTGCATAAGCTTGGCTTAATGAGTATCAAAGGTAAACTTTTAAAATAATTTTAGAAATTAACTCTATTCCTTTTGATTTTTGAAAATAACTTCTGTATTTTATGTTCCACAAGAATGTGCATACAGGTAGTCCTTAATGCCAAGTAGTGCAAGTAAAAGCTGAGCTTTTGAGGACCCTAAAAAAATGTTTAATGCCTTTTTAAAAATAATGGAAGTGTTCCTT
This sequence comes from Megaceryle maxima, assembly GCA_024605025.1. Classification (NCBI taxonomy): domain Eukaryota; kingdom Metazoa; phylum Chordata; class Aves; order Coraciiformes; family Cerylidae; genus Megaceryle; species Megaceryle maxima. The sequence continues at coordinate 43,452 of JANHGN010000327.1, forward strand.
GTAATCAGTTTGTTTGTTGTTTGTTGAAAATGAACATTGAGTACTTTATTCTCATAGGTTTTCCATGATGTTGCCTATAAAGCAAAAGATCGAAATGATTTGTTGTCAGGAATTGATGAATTTTTAGACCAAGTGACAGTCTTGCCTCCAGGAGAATGGGATCCATCTATACGAATTGAGCCGCCAAAAAGTGTTCCTTCCCAGGTAAGAGAGGGGAAAAAAAAAAAAAAAAAAATCCAGTAGACAGCTTCCATGATTCCTACTTCAAAAATGCCATTTCCAAATGCAAGTTTTCTTCCCTTTTCTCCTTTACAGCTGTGAGGAGTTCCTGCTGCCAGGATCAAAACTCTGGGGAGAGACCAGTGTTCTTGAGTCAGATCTAGTGGTGGCTTGGAGAGTGGGTGGAAGGGAAAGTGTGACAGCAGTGCAGTTTATTCATGAGTAGCTTGAGGCTACCACTTAACTCCTTTCAGAAATAAGCAGGGCTTGAGGGTTTTTGGAAGGCAAGTTAGTCTGAGAAATTTATGAGGAGCTGGTGAACAGCTTGCTCAATAGAGGAATGATTGTCGTTTATACTGGAATGACTTCTCATTTATACTTGAATTAAATACTGTGTGTTGTAAAGTCAAGTCAGTTTTTGTTAGATGCTAGAGGCTTCTGGTCTGGAAATTACCGAGATGAAAATCTCAAGTTTTCTAGGCCCTGTAGTTAAGCATCTAATGTGTCTTGAAAAGGTAGGCTTTGTTTCATCGTGTCTCAGGGACATTTGTAGAAAGACAGAAGATTGATACTGCTGTGCAAGATACTAATAGGATCTTTTGGGTGGGTGTTGTACAGCTCTGTGTTTAGCAAAAAATAAATTGGGTGAATGGAGGACTGTTGATAAGCTGGGAATGTGAAAAAAGTTTGGAAGGCATAGAGTGGAATTATATTTTTTTGGCTTGTTTGTTTTTAATGCAGGAGAAAAGGAAGGTACCTAAATTTCCAAATGGATCTACTCCTACAGGAGAGACTCTTAAAGAAGAAGGCCATCATGCTGGACCTGAACTTGAGAGAACTGGAAGGTGTGTTTGCTTCCCTAAATACTAGTTACCATAAAAAAATAAGTGATAAATCTTCAGTTTTTAATGATGACTTTAGAACATAAAAGATGGTATGAGAGTCAGAGCGCATCCTTTTTCCTTTTCAAGTGTTGGATTCTTGCCTATAAATGCTAATCTGCTGAAAGCATTTTCAAGCCTGTGGCAATGTTTCTCAACACATTTGCGAAGGATTTAATATAAGATGCTGCCTAATTTAGCTAACTGATTTTTTTTTTTTTAAGATTTCAGTTTTAATTTTTAATTGTCAAGAGTATGTAATTATTATAATTATAGCAGGAATATGCAATTTTCAGTATTGGGCTAGGTACTAAAAATTTCCATTAATGCAAATGTGTTTTAGTAAACATGTATGAAATGGAACAACAAGGAATATAAAGTGGCAAGAAAAATTATTCGGTATTGGTTAGGTTTCTTCTAGATATAAAATAAAATTAAAGGAATTCCTTTCAGTTGAGTTGCATTATTCTCTGTTCGTTCTGAAATACTTATGAAAAAAGTCCCCAGCACTGGAAATACCTGGTTAAGATTAAACAGTAATATGTCCTATGAGAGAGTAGAGATTACATCAATTGAGAAATTCTGGAAAAGATGTATGATATTGTTATCCCCAAAATAATAAACTTCCAAATGAAATGCATCTTTCTCATACATTTGCAAGAAGGAGTTTACAACATTTGTGTTTATTTTTACCACTTTTGACTTTGTTATACCTCCCTTTTGCCTTTACAGACAGTACATGAAGCTGAGTTCTTTTCTGCCCACAGAATTTTCTCTAGATGAGACTGTTGTTTTTCTTACAAACGGAATATTTTTTTAATAATTCAAAATATTTTTTTTTGATTAAAATTATACCTATTATTTTGGAGTCCTGAATGTTTTTTGGAAACTGACAGAGGCTTTTTAATTTCTTGCCCATAACTTACCCAGTTGAACTGACTTATATATGTTTGGTTTTGTATTTCCATTTGTAGAGCACCTCTATGAAAAGGCTGTTAAAAGTGATACACCTAAATGTATTAATAGACCTAACCATATATATGTAGATAATTAAAATCAGAAAGCTGCAGTTACTTATTGGAGTAGTAATAGTGAAATGTATCAATGCACTGGTCATGGTTGAGGTTTAGCATATTTCTTCTGTTCCTTGTTTTGAAGATAAGACGACAGAGTTGACTTAAAACATTATTTAGGTAAAATCATTTGCAAATACTTATTTTCAGTATCTAGCCCATATAAACAAAAAATATCTAGCCAGCTTTTACAGATGTGGATAACCTGCTTGCTTGTATTTGAAATACTACTGAATTGGAATAGATAAGATTCTCATTTACATTTTAAACTGTTATGCTTTAATTTGCATTATGAAATAGCTAATTTGTGCTGGCATTAGGCACTGGCAGACATGTGTAGCCCATAGTTTTGAACTAGCTAGAATCCTTTAGTGTACAGTTTGACGAGTTTCATCTCACCTATTTAGGCTTTTTGGTGGTTTGATACTTGACATCCAAAGGAAAGCACCTTTTTTCTTGAGTGACTTCAAGGATGCATTAAGCCTGCAGTGCCTGGCCTCGATTCTTTTCCTATACTGTGCCTGTATGTCTCCTGTAATCACTTTTGGAGGGCTCCTGGGAGAAGCTACACAAGGCAGAATAGTGAGTACAAAGAATGGTAGTGGCCAGGCTTTTAGACCTACAGAGGCAAGTCACTGTGTGCATTTGTCTCATTTATTTATACTTGTATTTGAAGAATTTACCCACAGCACTTGATTAGCCTGCCCCAAAGCAGATCTTCCCCAAAAGGTAATTGCTGTGGAAAATGTGGGGAACCCATGTGAACAGGAGAAGATGCACAGTGGAGGTAAAAAATGTTTATCCTGCCTTATTAGATGAATGGCTTCATCAGTTGAGAAAAGGCTTGCATTGCCTTCTTTTTGGCTATTAAAAAATAATGAATATCAGTAAAGGTGCACCATCCCACTAGGCCTACTTTAGGCAAAGTCAGAGGCTCAAGGTGGATAGCCAAGAACATCTACTGGCCTTGAGTAGTAGGCCTACGAGGATGATATGTCTGTAGTGTATAGATAGCAGTCAATTGTGTGTTTAAGTTATGGACAGGATATGTATGAGCTTTCACTAATGATAAGTTGTTAATATAATAAGGTTTATGAGCAGAAAATACTCTTCATTGTAAATTACTTGAATATAAACTATAACACTACAAAATTTTTGTAGGCTTATGATGGGCAGTAGATAACACCAGCACCTTTTTAAGGAAAATACTACTACACTTTGGTTTTTTGATCAGGGAAAGAATACTTAACATGATCAATATGAATAATTTAGTGTTTGAGTCAGTTGGCTTGTGATTAAACTAGCTTGAAGTGTATTTTCTGTTTTTAAATCTATTGCAAAGCAGCAAGGCTCTGTGCTTTTGGGGGAGGGAATGGTGGATTCAGACATGTCTTTTACAGATTTTAAATTTCTGGTAAATCTTAATGATGCTATAAAATTCTTTTTGATAGTTGGATCAAGTTTTTAAGCTTGTACTATATTAAAATGTGAACTTTTATCTCTTTCAAGTAATTCTCTTGACTCAGATTTTTGTTTATTGTTGTAGCACTGCAAGCTGATAGACAATATGGAAATGAATAATATATTTGTGTGTTGCTTTTGCCACTCTAAATGTGGGGATGGTTCTCAAAATGTCAATGTAGTTTCTGAACATGCGTCATATAAAATTATGAAAATATGCTCCTTTTAAAGCTTGTTACTTAAACACCTTCTTTCTTTTAGCTATCTGGAATTGTTTGCAGGTTTGTTCCTGCCTTCAGATACTTGGTGTGCATCATTGAATATAAAGTTTAGTTACTGCACACATACGTTCAAGCACAGTAGCTGACATTGTAAGGTACACAGTTTGTGTTTGAAACCTTCCCTCACATTCCCAGAGGTCATCACCTCCACAGTACTTCTGTCTCTGCCACACTGATTGAGAATCCCAAGGTTAATGCATTGACTAACCAAAAGCATGAATTCAAAGGTAATAGAACAAGAGACTGGGATTATATATATGTATATATACATATTTTTTTTTTCTTTCTCTAATGTAACAAAAAAAGGACACATGCATTTATTTTTAATTGCCCCAGTTCAGCAAACCATTTTGAGAAATGTTAGATGCTTTTCTGAATTGGAGCTTAAGTTTGAAATAACTGTTTTCTTGGGCTTTCATAATTGCAAAAGTTATAGTAAAACATTTAATTCAAGTATTGAAGTAGATAACTTACTTGAATGAAAAGAAATGCATTACCAGATGGGACATTGGTTTTACTATCATCTGTTTTTGGTGTCATGTATACATAAACCAGTATTGTTCGCTAATTTCCTCTGCACCTCGGCTTGCCAGTTTTTTTTTCTTTTGCAATGCTTGGTTGCCTGATGCAGGTTTGTTACAGCACACAGTATCATGTTTTGGTACAGGTATGTTACGATATCTATTTTCTTTGCAGACACAGACAATTCTTTCCATAAACTACATGTTGAGTAACTTAATTAAAAAAACCCCAAACAAACAGAATTGTTGGTAGGTTTTTCCTCCAGAGCAAGCAGGACTCTAGTACCTTGTTCTCATGTTTTTCAGTGGCTTTATGTTCCTCAGGAGTGAAGTTTTCAAAATCATTTTGTCCGTGGTAATGTTACTGCAATACTGTGTTAAGCTATCCTTGTCTCAAATGTCAATGTTAATTAGAATGATTTTACATCTTGTCATGTTTCTAAGTTGATGCATCTTAAAACTCTGCAGATGTTATGATAAACACTAACCTGAAAGGCAGCATAGTTACAACAATTTCTTTTCCCCCAAACAGAGTGCAATAGAGTCTCTTTTTGGAGCCTCATTAACTGGGATTGCCTATTCTCTTTTTGCTGGGCAACCTCTTACTATTTTGGGGAGCACCGGACCAGTTCTAGTATTTGAAAAAATACTATTTAAATTTTGTAGGTAAGTGATGTTTGCATTAGCTCAATGAACTTTCTAACTTTCTAGCCTGTTTCTAGCCTGTAATTGAAAGCAGATGTGTGTTAAAAGTATATGTTCAGGAAGATTTAAATGCAGCACCAAGAGACTGAGAGATGGATGTGGTTTGGCAAAGCTGTGAGGCACTGGTGAGCCTTAATTAAAAATCAGTGATTAGAAGTGGCTAGGACTTAAATAAAAGTTAAGTTCTGACTGTGTGGAGATGTCACCTTTGATTCTGCAGTGGTAAACAGAGATAGATCTGCTCTCTAGGAAAGCATCTAAATAGTTCTGGAAAGGTCAGAGCTAAGATCAAGGATGAGAAAAACAGTGAATACCTATAGAGCTTGGCTTCATTATCTGTCTTGAAACAGAACAGAGTATATGTGACTTTTGACTCGGTTAATACTTTACTTGTTTTCTTTCTTCACACAGGGATTATGATCTTTCCTACCTCTCTCTGCGAACTAGCATTGGTCTGTGGACTGCATTGTTTTGCATAGTGCTTGTAGCCACAGATGCTAGCAGCCTTGTGTGTTACATCACTCGATTTACTGAGGAAGCTTTTGCAGCGCTTATATGCATCATATTTATTTATGAGGCATTGGAAAAGCTTTTTCATTTGGGAGAAGTGTATGCCTTCAATATGCACAATGATTTGGATAAACTGACTTTATATTCGTAAGTACCAAGTTTCTAGCTGTAAAATACATAGGGAAAATGTTAATAGTATAAAGACATACTGTTTACTAAACCACAACATGTGCCTCTCCATGGAAGAGTAGAAGGAATGTTGGGGGTGGTACGGGCATGAGAAACCTCAGAAAAAAAATCTATTCAGATGCTGTGGAGTTGAATTTTCTGTGTCAGCTATGGGTGTTTGGAAGGGGTGAAGGGCTGTGACAATGCTTGCTTTAACTGCAGCTTTAATGAAGGTCAGCCTGGAGATTAAAGAGCAGAACAGGAGTTTTGCCTTGTTGCTTCTATAAATGGGTAAGGATTGTTCTCAGGTAGCTGAGCCATTGAGAGCTTCTGGTGAGACCCCACCTGGAGTATTCTGTCCAGCTCTGGAGTCCTCAGCACAAGAAGGATATAAACCTGTTGAAGCAGGTTTTGAGGAGGACCACAAGAGAACTGGGGTGGTTCAGCTTGGAGAAGAGAAGGCTTCAGGTGTTGTGGCCTTTTGGTATCTAACGGGGGCCTATAAGAAAGATGGAGGATAGCCTTTTTAGCAAGGGATAATGGTTTTAAACTAAGAGGGTAGATTTAGACTATATCTCTGGAAAAAATTTTTTACAATGAGGGTGGTGAAGCTCTGGAACAGGTTGCTTAGAGAGTTAGTAGATGCCCCATCCCTGGAGAGGTTCAAGGTCAGGTTGGATGGGTCTCTAAGCAACCTCATCTAGTTAAAGATGTCACTGATCACTCCGGGGTGGTTGGACTAGATGACTTTAAAGGTCCCTTCCAACCCAAACCATGGTATGATTCTGCAACTTTTGCATGCTATGAATGGGGAGCTAAGATCTTTATAAACAGTGTTGCTTCCTACAGCAATTATGGGGAATACTTGATTTCTAAAAAAATTGTGTTCTGAGAGAGAGGAGAAAAACAGAGGATGCAGTATGGCCATATTTTTTTTCTTTCCTAAGTAGAACTATTAGTTCTATACATAACAGTAGCAGTAAAACTATCAGTACACAACTTTTACTTTTTTTTCATTTAATGTATTCAATAAACAAGCTATTTAGGTGTATCTTTTTTTATACCTGATTTAATTCTGTGGCAGTTGTATATTATCTACCTGTCGTGGGTTGACTTTGGCTGGATGCCAGTTGCTCACCAACCTGCTCTTATCACTGCTCTTTCTTAGCTGGACAGGAGAGAAAAATATGACAAAAGGCTCATGGGTTGAGATAAGGACAGGGAGAACACTCAGTGATTACTGTAATGGGCAAAATAGACTTGACTTGGGGAAAGTAATTTAATTACCAATCCAATCAGAGTAGGGTAATGAGGAAATAAAAACTAACTCTGGTATAGGTGAAATAAAAAAAACCCTACTAATATAGGAAATAAAAAAATAATATAGGAAATAAAAAACCTCTGGTGTAGGTGATCCTGCTCTGGCAGGGGGGTTGGACTGGATGGTCTTTCGAGGTCCCTTCCAGCCCCTGACATTCTGTGATTCTGTAAATCTTAAAACACCTTCTACCCACCCCTCCCTTCTTCCTGGACTCAGCTTCTTTCCTGATTTCTCCACCTCCTCGCCTCGAGCAGCTCAGCTGAGTGGGCAATGGGGGTTGTGGTCATTTCATCACGTGCTGTTGCTGCTGTTCCTTACCCTCTTCCCCTGCTCCAGCTTGGAGTCCCTCCCATGGGACTGCCTCAGTCCTCCATGAACTTTGGTAGTGTGGGCCCTTTCTATGGGGTGTAGTCTTTCAGGAACAGACAGTTCCCATGTGGGTCCCCCATGGGGTCATGAGTCCTGCCAGCAAATCAGCTTCAGCATGGATTCCTCTCTTCATGGGTCCACAGATCCTGCCAGGAGTCTGCTCCAGCATGGGCTTTCCCCTGGGATCACAGCCTCCTTTCAGGTGCATCCACCTGTTCTGGCATGGGGTCCTGCAGGTGGTTATCTGCTCTGCTTTAGACAGCCTGCCTCACCATGGTCTTCACCACAGGCTGTAGGAGTCTCTGCTCTGGCACCTGGAGCAACTCCTCTCCCTCCCTCTTCACTGACCTTGGTGTTTGTAGCATTTTTTCTCTCAAACATTCACACTCTCTTCCAGCTGCTGTTGCAGAGCAGGATTTTCCCCTTATTTAAATATGTTTTCACAGAGGCACTACCACTGTTGCTGGTGGGCTTGGTTTTGCCCAGTGGCAGGTCTGTCTTGGAGCTGACTGGCATTAGCTCTTTTAGATATGGGGGAAGCTTCTAGCAGCTTCTTACAGAAGCCACCCCTATAGCCTGCCTGCTACCAAAATCTTGCCACTCAAACCCAATACACTACCTTTTGGTATGCAGCTGTACCATTAAAGGAGTTTGCTTATTTGGTGAAATTAGCATTCAGTACTTCTTGTGTCTTGACACTTGTATCTTTTAGTTTTTGATCATAAATTTAAGTGCTGCCATATCATTTGCTGCTCAGGGTGAAGTTACCAAGTTTATAGTATAGTTTCATAAAATATGATGAAATGGATTACCAGCTCACACCTTCCAGAAGAAGGAGATCCTGCTAACTGTTGCTGAAACTACTTCTTTTACATAGTTTACACCAAATCAAAAGCAAAGCTGTTTTTTGATTCATCAGCAACACAAAAGCTGTCATTGGGTGATCCATACCTTCAAGATTAGTATCAGTAATACAGCAGAAAAAGCACAATTCAAGACACTGAAGCAGTACTAGTAAGAACCTACACATTTTAAAATTGTCTTCAATTAGTTATTCCCCAAAATTCTCACCCACACCAATATTTACCCTCCTGCCCCAGACATGTCAGTAACAGTTGACAAAATTGCTATGGTTGGAGAAGACTTTTAAGATCAAGTCCAACTGTTACCTAGCTCTGCCAGGGCCACTACTACACCATATCCTTGAATACCATATCTAGATGGCTTTTAAATACACCCAGGAACGGCCATTCAACCACCTCCCTGGGCAGCCTGTTCCAGTCTTTGATAATGCTTTTGGTATAGTAGTTTTTCCTGATGTCCAACCTAAACCTCCCCTGGCATAACTTGATGCTATTTCCTCTTGTCTTATCCGTTGTGACTTGTGAGAAGAGACCAACACCCACCTCTCTACAACCTCCTTTTAGGTAGTTGGAGAGAGTGATAAGATCTCCTCTCCTTTTCTTCAGGCTAATTTAACACCAGCTCTTCCATCTGCTCCTCATATGTCTCAAAGACCCCATTATTCTCAAGACCCTTCACCAGCTTTGTTGCCCTTCTGTGGACCTGCTCCAGCACCTCGATGTCTTTCTTACCCTCTGGTGCCCAAAACTGAACACAGTACTCAGGGTGCAGTCTCACCAGTGCCACGTACAGTGGGACAATCACTTCTTTAGCTCTGCTGGCTGAACTATTCCTGGTGCAGGCCAGGATGCTGCTGGCTTTCTTGGTCACCTGGGCACACTGCTGGCTCATGTTCAGCTGGTTGTTGATCAACACCCCCAGGTTCCTTTCTGCTGAGCAGGTTGTTGATCAACACCCCCAGGTTCCTTTCTGCTGAGCAGCTTTCCAGCCACTCCTCCCCAGGCCTGGGGTTGCCTGGGGTTGTTGTGGCCCAAGTGCAGGACCTGGTGCTGAGCCTTGCTGAAGCCCATGTGATTGGTCTCAGCTCATTGATCCAGCCTGTCCAGGTCTCTCTGCAGATCCTTCCTACCCTCAAGCAGATCAACACTCCCACCTAACTTGGTGTCATCTGCAAACATACTGAGGATGTTCTCAGTCTTCTCTTCAGTGTCACTGATAAAGATATTAAACAGGAGTGACCCCAGAACTGAGCCCTGGGGAACACCACTTGTGACTGGTCACCAACTGGTGTAACTCAATTCCCCACCACTCTCTGGGACCAGCCATCCAGCCAGTGTTTGACCCAGCAAAGTGAGAGCCTGTCCAGGTATAGGGCAAAGAGTTTTTTCATGAGGATGCTGTGGGAAATGGTGTCAAAGGCTTTGCTGAAGTCCAGGTAAACAACATCCACAGCCTTTCCTTCATCCACCAAGAGGGTCACCTTGTCACAGAAGGAGATGAGGTTCATTAAGCAGGGCCTTCCTGAACCCATGCTGACTGGTCCTGATCGCCTGGTTGTCCTGTAAATGGTGTGTTATGGCACTCAAGATGATCTGTTCTGTGACCTTCCCTGGCACCAATGTCAGACTGACAGGTCCATAGTTCCCCACATCCTCCTTCCAGCCCTTCTTGTATGTGGGTGTCACACTTGCTAATCTCCAGCCCATTGGGACCTCCCCAGTTAGCCAGGACTGCTGCTAAATCATGAAGAGTGTCTTGGTGAGCACATCTGCCAGCTCCTTCAACACTCTTGGGTGTAATCCATCTGGCC